>MU227850.1:870642-884689 GCA_018584345.1 Thuja plicata
CTTATGTAACGTCTGTCTTCTTGTTTTCATTTCGGGATCTTGATTGACTCTTCATTATGAAGATGTCAAAGAGTCATATGGGAGATATATACGATAAGCTAGTTTCAGTTTTGTTTTACAATAAGAAAAATTGATAAGCCTTGACGTGAAGGATACAGATTTGAAGGAGTTTTCAGTTCTGATCATTATCATTGTTTCAGTGCAATCTGATATTTGATTATATTGTAATTTGAACTTTTGTTCTTGCATCATTAATAAAAGAGACATATTTGTTGCTGGGTTTTTCTCCCTCAGGAAGGAGGGTTTTCCCAGGGTAATCTTGGTGTCTTTCTATTCTTTATTGTTTGTTTTTCTGTTTATCTATATTTCTGGTATAAACATTAACATGGTATCAGAGCGAGTTTAAGTGAGATCTAGTACCAGAATTATTCAAGCAGCAAAGTATTCTTATATTTTCTCTTCTAGTTTGATTATTTCTAGCTTCATCAATGGAGAATGGATACCGGGAACAAGGAATGGACGGAGGTAGAAGCATTTGCTTTGTCATTACCGCGGCTCCCCAGAAGTGTCGTAAGGGGAGAATTGGAGATTTGTTGAATTACAAATGGAGATCACACAAAGAAATTTTATGTCTCTGTTGATGTCGTGTTTTGAGCATTGACATCATATTGAGCTCTAGAGGGGACGCGACTGAGAACATAACTGGTGACGCTAAAGATCAGAGTTCATTGAAAATATAATTCAAAGTCATCCCCATGTCAATGCACCCTGAAAAACAGACAGTAACTGGGAATGTTGATAAACAGTGTAAGATTCAACTAGTCACTTTCATTTGCTGGAATGGCAAAGGAATCAGAGAAATGATCAGCGTCTATGTAGTCTCAGACCAAGTGAGATAGACGATTACCAGAAGGGCGATACCTTCAAGCAAACAACCTCCGTCTAATGCGGTTCGCTCTCCTTAACAAGGGTCTTTTCATTTGCCATTGGAGGGGATGATTTTGTCACTGGGTTGCCTGTCGATCCGACTTATGAAGACCTGACCTGTGCCTCTGCGGATGGTAGTTTGTAGCAGGGCAAAGAGTGAAGAGGACTATCTGATGGTGCTTGTGCAGATTCTAGCATGTAATGTGATAAAGAGAGACTACAGTAGTATAATTCCAGACTTATTGAGCCGGCATTGGACATTTGCATTGTGTTTACTATTGTATCAGCTGCTGAAGATGGAAGCCAGATCTCATCCACAGAGGCACTGAATATTCATCTTGCGTGAGTTCTGGGGAAGAATTACAGACAGTGGGCTTGTATCTGCATGTGACTGCAATCTGTGGGTTCTTCTTTGCATTGGGCAAAGCATGTCCAGTATATTGCCTGGTTCGAGTGTGCAAATACTCTGCAGCGACTCTTCCTTCATATCGGGTTAAAGATTCCGAGGGAGCTTGAGCGGCGTAGGAAGAGTGTCAAGTCTTTTGCAGAGGATCAGCAAGCTCATGAAGCAGTGTGACTTCGAAAGCTTCTTGTTTGGTCAAACAAGGGAGCTAACTGTAATTCATTGTGATAAGCAAAGTTGTGAGAATGCTGCCCTTAATGAGGAGTCTCTGCTGTGAGGGAGTCTCAGCATCAGTTGCTCTTATTATGTGCTAAAATGCACATTTCTCTGTGAGAGAAATATGAGGTGAAAGCCCTTGTAATGCATATTTCTCTAAGAGGAAGAAATATGAGGTGAAAGCCCTTGTAATGCATATTTCTCTGTGACGAAGAAATGTGAGGCGAAAGCCCTTGTAATGCATATTTCTCTATGACGAAGAAATGTGAGGTGAAAGCCCTTGTAATGCATTTTTTCTCTGTGACGGAGAAATTTGAGGTGAAAGCCCTTGTTTGCCTCTGAGATGGAGGTATTGCTCTTTCGACTCATGGGAGTAGCCATAGTGGATGTCATGTTGAGAGACTTGATGACAACATCACGTTGAGTGACTCCGTAATAAGAGCTTGTGTTTACATTTATTTCACGCATTGGAGTAGCCATGGTGAACATCATGTTGAGTGACTCCATGATGCTATCACGTTGAGAGACTCCGTGATAATTTTTTTGTTTTTCTCACAAATGGGTGAAGCCATTGTGAGTGTCATGTTGAGAGATTCCATGACTTTTCAGTATTTGGTAAGATATATCCTTTGCTAAGAGGGAGTGTTGAAGATTGGTACCTGCAGGACCTATCCGATTTACCTATGATGGTTGCATCAGCGTTCGGGTGACTTAAGACTGCGAAGAGTCTACAATGCTGAGCCATTTTCTATATGAAGAGTCGCGCCCTTTGAAGACTATGAAGAGTCATCAGCGTCAGGCCACATTCTTGGACAACGTCGGTTATCAAAGTGCCATGTGCAAGCGTGGCTCTTGGTTATCGAAGGGCCTTTTCTTGCGTGGCTTTTGGCAAGCCAAGAGTCTTATGTAACGTCTGTCTTCTTGTTTTCATTTCGGGATCTTGATTGACTCTTCATTATGAAGATGTCAAAGAGTCATATGGGAGATATATACGATAAGCTAGTTTCAGTTTTGTTTTACAATAAGAACAATTGATAAGCCTTGACGTGAAGGATACATTTGAAGGAGTTTTCAGTTCTGATCATTATCATTGTTTCAGTGCAATCTGATATTTGATTAGATTGTAATTTGAACTTCTGTTCTTGCATCATTAATAAAAGAGACATATTTGTTGCTGGGTTTTTCTCCCTCGGGAAGGAGGGTTTTCCCAGGGTAATCTTGGTGTCTTTCTATTCTTTATTGTTTTTTTTTCTGTTTATCTATATTTCTGTTATAAACATTAACAGATGGACATGTTTAATAACCAATAATGACTCGATATTTGGTTGGTGCAAACACAGAGTAAGAACACAAATGTAAAGTAGTTAAAAACCCCATCCATATTTGACAAGGTTAAGTTTTTGTTTTTGTCCCTCTTCTAATTTTATATGTAGGCAGGCATTTATGCACTCTGCCCATAGAGAGAAGAGAAAGGCATTAATCCAATGTAAACTCTCTCTCTCTGAGAGAGAGAGAGAGAGAGAGTGTGAGGGAGAGAGAGATGAATGTCCCATTCTTCTTTTTTGTTCCTCTTTTAATTTAATATAAAGGAGGGTATTTATGCAATCCACCCATAGAGAGAGAGAGATTTGAGTTCTTTCAAATAAGCATAAGTGTGTGTGTGTGTGTGTGTTGGAAAGAGGGGGATCTATTTGAATTCTTCTTTCCAAAAAAGCACAAATATGAAGGGGTTAAAGAGGCTGAGAGAAAGGGGAGGGGAGAGAAAGGAGAGACTTGTCTTAAAAAATAAAAAGGCCCATCCATATTTGACAAGATTAAGTTTACAAATGTCCCAGTCTTCTCCATTTCCCTCTTTTTTAATTTATATAGATGAGGCCATTCATGCACTCTACCCATAAGGAAAGAAGAAAAGCAACATTCCAAAATAAAAAAAATTGTTCTTGTTGATATACTACAGATACATGGTTTTCATAGCTTTCTAAAAACTGCAATGATAACATCAGAAGCAACAATGTGTCATAATGCTTATAACGCTATGTGTCAACAGAAAATGCAATTTGATAAGAGAGAAAGCAGTTCATTTCATTATTATTTTAGACAAAAAAGAGATAAATGAAAATCACAATAGGATGTTAAAGAACCATCAATCTTTTAAAAGGTTAGGTTTACAAATGTCGTGTGTAAGAAAAGCTCTTAGTTTTTGTCCCTCTTTTTAAAGAAAAGAGAGTATTTATTACAAGTCTACATAACATTTCTCATTTCTGCTTTTTTTTGACATGCTACATGATGCTGGACTTACAGAAGTTTTAAAAAAAAAAATAGAAGGATTAAAAAATGCTTGAAGGAACTGCATTCTATAAGAGTGGACTTTTTCTAAAATTAAGCAGACAGACATAAAATGATCAAAATACACAATTTGGATGTAATTAAAGAAGAGAATATCCATAATACCATCATAAGATTCTAGCTGAGGAAGCACATCTTGCCATCGGCCAAATATGATTTTGACATTGTGCTTGTCTCCCCAGCCTGTTGCTTGCATTCGAGCATAAACATCTGGGTGAGCCTCGATTATGGTATGAGATGCAGGATTATACTTCTGTATAGCTGTGTCTACAAGCCCCATACCAAACCCCACATTGAGTATGTGCCCACCTTCACCCACACTGCAGACCGCCCGAGCATGGGCCTCCATTAAGGGTTTCTCCCAAGCCATCATGACCCCTTTTCCCTCTTCATCCATCAACCTATCTTCACTGTAGAGCACTCGTTGCTCCAAGTAGTCAGCATTGCAATTACTCTTGTCATGAATTGCTATTCTTCCCAAAACAAGCTCTGCCTGCAGTCCTGCACAATCAATCAGTGATTGATATTTTGATCAAGATATTTTTAAAATATATTATCTAAAAGATTGGTTTAGCATTTATTCCTAAGTTACTGGTCCTGGTACTACTACAGATTTGACCCTTTGGGACCTTTTGGGTTCAACAGTTAGACTTGCGTGTTTGGTAAAAAAAAATTGGAGGTTGGATTCATATTGGGTTCATACAAAAACATATAAAAATTACATATATAAAACTTTTCTTTCATAAATATTAAATAAATATAGTAAAATAAAATACCATTATTTAATATTTATCAATCCAAAGTTTTATATATGTAATTTTTATATATTTTTGTATGGAGAACCCTATATATAACTTTTGTTAATAGTCATGTTAGTCATATTTGTATTAGTGATTAATATAATCCATTAATACCAAGAAAAATAGAGAGGTCATCTTCATGTATTGGAGGTTCTTGCTGCTGTGTCACCTGCAGATGCCTCTTCCAGGCTATTTGAGGAGAATCGTCACAATCGTGATGAGAAGGTATGGCCTACTCCATTTATCTCTTTGAAGCAGTTTACCATTCTCTCATTCAGATGGAGCCATCAACTAGATCTTGGTTTAAAACTTTAATGTTATGCTTCTCTGCTTGCTGGTTATGCTGGTTTTTAGCCGTTCGCACTTCAAAACACACCACTTCTTCCAAATAGTAGGGAAGAGCAGACTCGGCCACCTCTTGCACACCATTCAAATTCTTTCATCAATACGTGAATGCAAAACTCAGACAACAGGATATAACAGTAAAATACGTTTGTGAAACGGGGATTCCAAAAATAGATTTAAGAAGCAGAAAATAAGATTTAAAATGGGCCAAAGTGTTGTGGGTTTGCAAAAGGTTCTGATAATATATCAAAATTCTTCATGGTTTCTCTCAGCATCATCCAGGATGAACCCACAGGCCAAATACTGAACCCTAGCCACACCCCCACCTGTACCAGACGAGTATCTGGACCTGAAATGTATCATACCCAAACCAACAAGGTAACAGAGACAAACTGGTAACATTGATTTAGAATTTAGGATGTATTCAGATGGAATTAGAGTATAGTGTAAAGGGACTGAGTTATTAATCATTAATGGGCTATTTTTTAACAAAATAACCAAAAATTTGATCTGCAAATAGACAAATCTTCCAGAAAAAGTATCGCCAAATTTTTACACAAAATGTTAATAAATTTCTTATATCCGCCCATAGATACAAGTATAATAAAAAATCTTATGTTCATTGTACAGTTATGCGACTGGAGAAGCTTTTCAAAAACATGCCAAGTCAATGCAAACAACTAACAAGTCTGTCTGACTAAACTCAGGAGGCTCTTCACTCAATCAGAACACATGGCAAAAGGAAAAAGACCGAAAAGCTACAAAACTGCACCTTCCATCCTCCCTATTTCTGTTTCTAAAATCCCATAAAAGAAAGTACGATTTGGAGGACGGAAGACAACTTCTAGCAATTTTGCATTATTTTGATCATACTTTGCCAATTCCTTTTTGATGAGTTAAAGCTTAAGATGTGTCTGTCAATTCCCACTACCGACCAAGTCTAAATGTTATATTTGTCCGTAAGATACACATTCAATTTTTTTTAATATCAGACAACTCGGCAAAACCAAATATTTAAAATTCAACTTTTTTAAAACAAAACAAGGTTTACTGAAATATACTTAGGATTTAAGGTTCATTCAGATAGATTTGGGGTTCAGACTTAAGTTGTATTGAGACAAAAATCAGGTTTACGGTTTAAGATTTCTCTTCGCATTGTTCAGAAAGAGAGGCGAAAATATATTGCCTATTGAGACAATTTAAATGCAGATATATTGGAGTAAATCAAATTGCAGATGGGTTTGGGGTTTAAGATTTAATTGACATGATTCAAAAAAAGTAAGCTCTAAAATCGCCTTTTTTCCTTGATTAATTATTTCCTTAGGTGGCCTTTGGATAACCCATAAGACAGAGAGTGACAGAAAAAAACCTGCATTAAGGAGGAGGTCGAAGATGTCCTGATGGCCAGCTTCCATGGCGAAATCGCCAGCACAGGAACCAGAGGGATGGAGGGCATTCCATGGTGCACCTGAATTCAATAGGCATTCGACAACCTCGCAATGGCCTTGTTTGGCTGCGTGCATAAGCGGGGTGAACCCATCTGTATCGAAGTAGGTTACATCTGCTCCAGTGTCAATAAGCTCCTTTACTTTCCTGCAGTCTCCTTCCCTCGCTGCCTTGCAAAGCTCTTCTTCTTGCATGCTTGCTTCCTTTTCTTCTTCTTGCGTGCTTGCTTCTTTCCCTTCCATCTCGATTCCGGTAATACAAGATGTCTAAGAAACTAAAGATGGTTTCTGAGATGTTGCTTATTACAAGATGTCTAAGAAACTAAAGATCGTTTCTGAGATGTTGCTTGTCTAAGACTTACATTTATACATCGGATAGTCAGTAATTATGTTTCTTACTTGAGGGTGTTGTCGTGTGGGAGGAATAAAATACTACTTTCGTTTGATCTGATCAAAGCCACTGAAGCCATAAGCAGGGATATTTTTCTCCCGACATTGAATGAATGAAAGCAAACTTACTGTCAATAGAGAAAGAAAAATACGGAGATATGGAGAGAATGTTAAAAGGGATAGAAAGATATGTAATAGATAAATATATAGAGAGGGAGAGACAAGAGAATGAGAGTTATAAAGATAGAGATAAGAAGTGATTTATAGAGAATATAATGATAAAGAGAGTTGATCGAGAGTTGAGAAAATTAAGTTATCGAGAATTATATTTATTAACAACTTATTATATTATTTAATATTTTATTAAAAGTTAGTTAATAACATTAGTATAATTTTTATATTTATGTCATTTTAAGCAATATTTAAATAGCTACAACTTTTTAATTATCACAACTCATAATATAACATAACAAAATAGTAAATAGGACAAAAGAAATAAATTATTATTAAAAATATAAATATATATTTAACTATTAATATCTTATATTTATTATTTTAATAATATAACATAGCAAAATAGTAAATAGGACAAAAGAAAAATGATCAAAATAAATTATCTTATAAATTATTATAAACATGTTGTAAAGGAAAAAATCTTGTCTAAAAGAATAAAAGAAATTATGACTTAATGTGTGCATGAACAATTAAAATTAATTGTTTTATACATTTAATACAAATGACAAGTGACATGATATTTATTATTTTTGTTTGAGAAAATTGAATTTACTCCTTACCAAAATTAGTATAGACCAATCAAATCAAAGAAAAATAAAATGCAAATAATCATAGGAAATGAAAAATAGATAAAAATTATAGAAGTTGCATTTAATTTTTTAAATTCTGTAATATAATTGGTTAATCTAATTGAAAAATTAAACTGAATGAATGCAATAGTTATCCTACCAAAGGCAGGAACTAATAATAACATTTATGAGGCCAAATAGTCTATGGACTTATGGATAGCTAGCAAACGAAAAAAGCAAGTGAAATCTAAAATAGAAAGCTTATGCCAACTAAATCTCTTTTTCTTTCTATAATTAAGATTTTTTGTTGTGTATTTTGGTTAGAAAAGCTACAACTTTTATAATGTTTTCTTCTTCAAACAACTTACTCAAGGTGTTCTCATTTTGTGTATCAATGTAATTGATCAGAATACTCTTGTACGCTAAGCACTCTATGATGTAATGGCATTATGTCTCCACTGCTTCTTGAATGCAATAACAACACCTTCTACCTGTCGAGTCTTCTTTATGTATCGTCCACCTTCTAGTTTCACATATTAGATGATGTGAACTAGTTCTTATTTGGGCAATTAACATTTTTGCTTTCCATTTTATTTACATTCCTATGTAGTTTTGTTTAATATAATCATGTGTGGGATTAAGACGTTTGATATAGTACTTATTTTTCCTCCCAATATGCCCAGTCCACATTCTTTCATTGAATTTGCCTTGAACATACTTTTTTATTTCTCACTTGATGTGTGCACGCTCACTTATTTTAATATCCTACTTATTCAACCATTTGTTGTTTTGTTTCATCCATGTAATCTTTCTTTTGTCTAAGTTCTCTTTTGTTGCAATTTTTGGCCAGCAGTGCACGCCATCTTCTCTAATCTTCTTAAATAGCATAATAAATGGCAACTTCAATAAGAAAAACCCCAGCCTCCACCAAGACAATCTCATATGGAATAGATGATTTAATCTTAAGGTTATTTGTGATTAAATATTTTTGCAGTCTCTCTATCTGCCTCCATTTACTTGCTAAAGTGTTGTTGCCTCATACCTCACAACCATATAGTACAATCAGAACCAGTAGAAAAAATTTCCTAGTTTTTCAGTCCCATAGCTCGGCACTTTTACATCTATTTTACAGTGAGTGTAATGTTTTCCATCCCCATTGTGACATTTTTTATTTGCATGTTTCCTAGCTTAGTTTATTGTGAAAATCAAGACTCGTGTATTTATATTCAGTGGCGACTTGCAAAGGGTTGTCTTCAAAGATAAACTCTCTATGTACCTTCTTTCTTTTTGAGGTAAAGATCATGACCTTAGTTTTGCTAGTGTTCACTTGTATCCCCACATCATGGAAAAATGATTCTAGAGTTTTCAAGTGTTCCTTCAAATCTTGTGATGTTTTTGCCATTAAAATAAGGTCATCTGCATATCAGAAGCTTTATTACATAGTTGGTCAAATGGACCCCACCACCACCAACCTTGTACATCTCGAATAGAGTAGGGAATAAAGGACAGCTCTACTTGACCCCAATATCACTTCCAAAACATTTTGATGAACTTTGTTTCTTTCTTCTTTTGGCCCATACTTGGCCATATAACCTAAGGACAACAACCCTATAATGTTCAAGAATTTTCAAATCTTCTACTCCACAATTTGCTTCTTGGTGTCGTGTCAAAAGCTTTCTTGAAGTTAACAAAGCAACAATGATCATTTCATTTTTATCTACATTTTATATGTGTGCAAATTTAATATGAACATGCATTTTTTTGGGAGGGTTTGATACAAACTCATAAGTGTTGTTAATAGGGAAACATTAGCTATAGGCTGATACTTTTTGGTTAAGAGCCAAGGCTTGAGGGTATCCATTCTACCAAATTTTCATGGAGTGAAATCTGGACTATTGGTCCTAAGGTCAGATTAATGAGAGGGGGGGAGAATCAGTAATCTACCAAATAATCCAAACTTCTCTATCTTAAAACTTAAACTAGCATTCACAAGATTAACCTTAAAAACAACAAATGAAAATCATAAGCATCCAAATTCATCTTGGTATGGGATTGAGCAATGGAGTATGACTGTTCAGGGCATGGTTGATATCTGGGAATGTGTTCATAGTGGTAGCACTTCCAAATGACGGTAGAGTACCAAAATTTCCCCCAGCTTGCAGATTCATCTACTATGTGAAAATGATTGCTTTGTTGGATACTTTTTCTAAGGTATCTATATCCGCAGGTGGGATCCTTCTCAAGAAAATTGCAGTCAATGGATCTAAGACTCTTAGGTACACTTGTATGATAGTGGATACAGGTACTGTGTAAGCAGCTTAAAGTTTTTTATACATCTTGTGGAAGCGATGATTAAACATGGCAATAGGCTCATTTGGCTTTTTCTTGGTTGGGATAAACTAATGGTGGAGGTTAGTAAGATCCGCATAGATTTTAAATTGATTTAGAAATTTAGTCTCAAATTCAACCCATGTGGTGATGGATCCCCTAGGCAAATTTAGATACCAGTTGTACGCAAACTCACCAAGTGTATATGGAAACAAGTGACAAACCACATCTTGATGCACAAGTTCTTTACAGTTGCATATTTATTTAAAGGAATGAATATGCTCTTCTTCTATCCTAGATTCACCATACACAAACTTGGTACAAAACTTCTCAGGATTCTTAGGCAAATCGTGCAACTAACCAGCTATGTTCAATGGGGAACTTTGAGCACTAGAAAATAAATTCATTTGGATAGGTGGTGGATAATTCTAATTTTTATTAATGGTTGTGGTAACAATTGGGGCAACAATATGTGATTGTTTTCCAAGTGGGTTTTGCAGACCAATTGGAAGGGGAGTTAGTTTTTTTATTTTCCCTTATCACTGCAAGCTTTGAGATGGTGGGTAAGCTCCAGGAACTCGCCCCTTCTCAGAGATGATCTAAGCACTCACTCGAACCTCTCTGGTGAGAAAGATCCAATATTATCTAGCCTATTGTTTTTTAGGTCCTCCTACTAGCGCCACTTTCATTGTGTCTCATTTCTCTATCATCATAGGCTTTGATTTTGATTCTTTTATTTACATCAAGAAGGTCTTCAGAAAGACCAATGTTTCAGATCATTTTTAATGTACATAAATTGAGACCAGATCCACCATCTATAAGGACTCGTTTGATTTTAGTGGAGTGTATTTTGGCTTCAATATGGAGTGATTTATTATGATGGAGGCCTGAGCCACAGAAATTGTTGTCAATAAAGACCAAATGCTCTTGTGCAACTAAATTTCTTATCATAGCTTGGAACTGGGAAGCGTTAATATTTTCAGGAACATGGTCCACTCATTAAGGGCATTTCTAAGAACTTCTTTATGAATAGGGGATGTGCGAAGAAGTTCGAGGATAGATATTTGTGTAGGCATCTTTCCTAACTAGGCCAACAGATCATAGCATAAAGCAGGCCAAGTAGTTGTGGATGGTGCAGTTGGTGGATTCGCAGATGTTGATGGATTATTAGCAGCCTAAACAATGACTCTCGGTATTCAGGTGGTAGCATTGCAATTTGCACCTTTGAGTGTTAGAGTGTTTACATGGTTTTCAAACTCTTCAATACATCCACAGAGGGCATTGAAACCGAAGATATCATTCTCTTCTAAACTTCCACATGTGAGATCGTTACCTGTGATGATGTTTGTAGAATAATCATATGGAATGGCATTAGATGCATTGTTCTGATTGTGTTTTGGAAAATTTTCATTATAGACTTTTAGTTTCGCATTTGATGATGATGGATTTTGTCCTTCAACCTCAATATTTCCATCATCTATAAGGTCTTGGACAGAGTGTCTCAGTTCCATGCATTTCTTGGTATTGTGCCCCTTGATGCGATGGTAATCACAGTATTCATTATCTTTATACCAAGCGGGTTTGGGTTGATTGTCATCAAACAACTGAGTATTAGGGTATACCATCATACCTTGATCCACTAGTCGTTGAAAGACCACATCAAGTGTCTCCACGAGAGAGGTGAATTTTTAGTGTTGTTTGGTGTTGTTATTATTGTTGTCGTTATTTTTATTATTATTGTTACGAGGAAACAAATAGGATTGATTGTGAGGTTGTTGTTGAGATTGCAGTTGTGATGATTGTTCTGATTTTTTTTTGTTGTTGTTGTTGTTATGATTGTTGTAGTTATTTTGATTGCTCTGATTAGATGCTAGATATTTTAGACATGCTCAGTATCTGTCACTCCATCATTGACAACTCCTTTGTTCTTACTCCAAAATTTTGGTTTGTCATTTTTAGAGGAAGGGGTATAATGTTTAATGACACCTTTTTGCAAAAGTCCATCTTCAATGTTTTTCCCCTTTTTAACAAGAGACTCAAAAGTGTCAGGAAAAGCCATTTTCACTTGGAAAGACATTTTGAATACCAAATTTTTAGTAAAGATGTTGATCAAATAATTTTTGGGTATCTTCCATGTTAGAATAACTAAGAGGGGGGGGGGGTGAATCAGTGGCCTCAAATATTAATCCTTAAATCAACCCAAAAACTTATTACCACATTTATAAGCCTTTAGTTATATTCAATCCTACAAGATGATTGCCTTGAAATACTTATATCAAATTATTACTTGTCAGAATGCTTTGTAAAACCTTCTACTGTGTGTTTACCGATAAGCAGTCTTTCTATTTACTGAAATACAGTAAATAAGTAGTGTATACCGATCAATCTAGATTTACTTATGGGAAATGCAAAACAATAAAGTAATGACTCATAAACACATGACACATGGATTTTTAACATGGAAACCCTGTTAAGGAAAAAACCACTGGGACCGGTAACCCAAATTTTCACTCTTCTGAAGTGAGTTCGGTTAAGAGCCAACCCTGTTAAAGGTTACAAACACACTGTTAGGTGTGACCTTGTTAGAGGATTTAAATGAATAGTTTGTCACTTAGTATCTGGCATCTAATGCTACCATCCTTGATCAAACACTCTCTTGGCATGTCAATAGGTATCGGGCACATCCAACGCTACTTTGTATGATCAAACTTTTTGATACTCATTGGGATGTATCTCAATTAGAAAATACTTTTAAGTCCTGCTCAGTTAAGAGACTTTATGCTTCAATGGTTAAACTGAAATAGTAAATTGATTTGTTCACATATACAACTTGAATTGCAGATTTTCAGATCTGTTGTAAGTGCATTACCTTTCTGATCAATGTTATCAATTCAATACCTTTGCTCCACATTGTTCTGCTCTGTGATGTTGTATCACTATTCATCAGTGTCTGGATAATTTAGCTCTTTCCTCAGCTTGATTGATCAGGTCTGAATGAAAACTTTCTTCTCCTTCAGAATCTCTTTAGCATATATTCTCTTGTCACTCCCCTTATTCATATTGAATAAGCTTGTCTCTTAGATAGACATGATTTTATTGTTTCTTGTCTTTCTTGATCTTGGTGTAATCCATAATTCTCGCCAATTAGATTTAACTGATTTATCTCATAGATATCTTCTTGCCAACTGGACTAAGCAACTTTAAATCCTTTACTTATCTATGGCTTTATCTTGTCGATTAAAACAATGATAAGTACTAGTTAAGTCTATACTTATCTCTTGACAACTAAGCATTTTGTCATTTTTTGAACTTCTTTGTTTTGTCAATCAATACTTTAGTTAGTCGTAGGTGACAACTGACTGTTCTGTCGATGTGACTTCAATTGTCTTTGGGATCTCCATCCATTGGGCAACAATGTAATTATGTCCGTCGGGTTACATTGTGCTTTTGCTCATCGGGTAACACTGTGACTTTGCTCGTCGGTAATGTTGTTGTAATGTCCCCGCCAGGGAACCCATAAGGAATCAGGTCTTATGACCAAAATAGAAACTAAATTTTTTTTTTTTTACATTACTGCTCCACATTTACATTCCTTAAGGTTCCCTTAATGAATTTCATTTACTAACATATTTACATTACTTATCCAAATTGAATTTCATTTCCTTTCTTTACTTTCACATTTAGAACTTAAGAGATAGGGTAAGAAAATAACATTTCATTTACAATTATATTCCTTACTTTATATACTAATTCCATTTCTCCTTCCTACACATCGAATAACTATTCATTACAAATCACATTTCAACTTAACATAATAAACATTTTTCTTTCATCGCAATAAAGGAGAGACATTCAATATTACATTATATATTTCCAACTTTGTTCTATCAAATAATACCCCTTGAAATCAAGCCTAAAACTATCCCTCCCAATTACATTGCTTTCCCCTTTCAATTACATCTTTCTGATAATAGATCCCATAATAACAAGTACATAATTGGCCCAAAGGCACTACAACATATATTTTCATCTTTCCTTTCAAAA
>MU227850.1:893536-911690 GCA_018584345.1 Thuja plicata
ACAACGTGACATGGATAAACGTATTAATAATTTCATCTTCGTGATCTAAAATATTATCCAAAGCAGAATAAGTATTCGTAACATCATCAACCTGCAATATGTTAGCTCGATGAGAAAAATAGAAAGCAAGGGGATCGTCCCCAAGGCAAACATCATCACAAGGGTCATCCCAAATAGGAAATTTATTCAAAGGATACATAATGTCACAGGGCGGAGTAGAGTTTTGGTGAGTTTGAAATGTGTTCTCCATGACATGCCAAGCCTGATGAGCCTCAGTACAATCGGAGATAAGGTGATATAAGTCAGGATTTAAAGAGAAGCCAATTAGACCAAAAGCTTCCTCATCTTTGAATTGCCAAGAATCCTGGTCAGCCTGAGGAGCGGTGGATGTTGGTTTCAAATTTGGTGAAGTCACAATATCTTAAAGGTGTCGAGTTTTTAGAAAATCAAACATGTGCGACCTCCAAATAGTATAATTGGAATTTGTAAGTTTAAAATTCGGCATTAGTGTAGACATGAGTAATTATCAAAAATTAACTGAAATAAAGCTAAATACAAGTTGCAAGATATAATGATGAAACCAAAAAACTAAATTAACGCGATTAGTAAATATCAATATGCAAGAATATTTAACAATTAAAAAAAATTTAAATTTTTGATTAAATTATGAAACAAATTTGAATTGCAATAAAATAAAGAATTAACAATTGAATAATGATTATATTATTAAAATAAATAATGGGTTTAAACGAAATTAAGAAAAAAAATCGAAAAAGTTTGTTTAATAGTTTAAACTTTTTTGTTAAAAAAATAAGATAAAGATTAGAAAAAAATTTAAAATATGATAAACAAATTAAATAGATTGTTCGAATAACAAAAAACCTGCAATATTATAAAGAAATAATGATAATTCTGCAAAAACTAGAGGAGTTAGAATAGAAAATAACCTGCAAGGACCTTCAAAATGATATAGAAAGAGCTGCAACATTAATGATAATGGAAAAGGACAAAAAATGAGACTAAATATAAAAACAACAACTATAAAAAAACAATATAATTATCTACAGTAATATGATGACCTACAAGAAGGAATAATGCTAATATAAGATAATGAAACAGAAAGAAACCGAAGGCAGATATAAGATAAAGAAATGATAACCTGCAAGTATCCTGTAAAAAAAATGTTAAAAACAGATAAAGACATAATTACATTCGAGGGTAAGGAGTGATTTGTGGAAATTTTCCTGCAAAAAGCTATTGGGGAGATTGCAAGCATCTCATTTTCAACCAAATCACCAATTTCTACAACGGATTACCAGCCCATCTCATTGAGTTTTGGCCTCCAATCTCATTTAACAAGTTTATCTGATAGGTTTTGTAGTGGCGGTAACTTACATACTGGAGAAATAACGAAGAAACAAAAGTCAAAATTGCTTGGAAGTGGGAACAGTGAATCCCAACATTTTCCTCTGCCTTCAGCTGATGCTTTAAATCTGCAAGTGCCTAATATCAACTCTTCCTCTGGAGTGCCCAACAACTTGAAAATTGAGATCAATTTAGTATCTGTTCCTACACATGCACAGAAAGATGAAGATAGAAAGGAAGGGCTGCGTGAGCAGCTAGGCTGCGCAGGGAGAGAGAAATGAGCTGCAAAGGGAGGCTAAGGAAGCTACTGATAGCATTGAAGGACAAAATACAATGCTACGAAATGCATGCAAGGGGGGTTGCGATGGTAAACTGGTTTGAAAGCTGCGCAAGAAGCTGTAATGCGACAGAAGTTGACAAAAAAGTCAAAGCTGCAAAATGTGAGAATGAAAATGTTGCGCAAGGAGTGGAAGATACAAGTTTTAAAAGATATTGATATCAATATAAAGTTGCGCAAAGAATAACAGATGATAAATAAATAGAATGCTATGATACAAACTCTAAACAGAGGATAAATAACCAGTAAATAGATGTTAGTAAACTGAGATTTAAGGAAATAAAAGAGATATGCCTGCACAATTATGAGAAAAAAAAACTTTAAACAATAGATTAACACAGATTTAATGTAAATCCTGCACCAAATGTTAGTAAAATGGATTAAGAAATCGATTTAGAGGGAAAGAACAGAACAAGTCAATCTGAAATCTTCCCTTGCGGTTGCCCGACAGAGGGAGAGATTAGTAAAAAAAACATAAATTTGATTTTTTTCCTCAATCAGATTAGTAAAAAGAAATATACTAGTAATATACTCTCACAAGAGTCTCCGATATTGGAGTGCTCCAAGATATGGTAGCTCCTTCACCTATAGACTCAATAGAAGATTAAACCAACCTTCTCTGATACCATGTTAAAATAATAATAACAAAATATAGAGATAGGAAATTGTTTCATCAACGAGCAAGGAAAAGAGAGTTTACCATGAATAAACACAAAAGCTAGGAGCATTCACCAAAGCACAATGAAACAAGGAGACAAGATTTTGAAGGGGGAAAAGCATGAAAAAACCCCCGTGATATAGAGAATGGGAAAAAAATGCCTAAGAATGAGAGAGAGAGAGAGAGAGAGAGAGAGAGAGAGAGAGAGCCAATCTCATACAATAGTTTGAGAAGAGTAAATTAACCTAAAATCTCGTCTAAGGAGAGAAGGAGAGACATCTCTTTAATAGAGATGTGAGAAAGGATTTGCATGGTAACTCCCATATCTATGTATGCCACATTTCATAAAGTGTGTGCCACTTGTGTTATTTCCTCTTAAGGAGGAATCTAAGAGATACCTTGGTTTATCCCATTTAAATTATACAACCAAGGGATAATAAAAAACATAAAAAGAATTATCCTCACAAGAGGACAAAAATAGGTGTAGGGATTCCATAGGAATCACCTACTTACATAATGCAAGTAAAGATTAATTTCTAACATACTCTAATAGCATAAGTAGGTAGTAAGGTTCTTAGAATTTTACTTACCACTGTCTCTTCATCTAGTACACCTCCAACTCCTCGGATAGCATTGACTACCTCTTTGATTCTTGTGTTGTACTGTGTGATGTTTTCACCTTCTTTCATTCTGAGATCATCAAACTTTCCTCTAAGGATTTCAACCTTGGCTCTCATAACATTTTTATCACCACCATATACAAGCTTCAATTCATCCCACATCTACTTTGCAGTTGTGCATGCTTTGACATCTTCAAATTCAACATCATAGAGTGAGGAAGCAAGCTCTATTATCATGTAGTTGTGATCATGCTTCTCTCTCATTTGTTCAACTGTGAGTGCTCCTGTTGGCAACACATATTCAGTATCTAAGTATTGAGTAACATCATTTCCAATACCTGATAAGTGGAGTCTTATCCTGCTTAACCATGAAGCAAAGTTGTCTTTGTTCAACTTGGGCATATCTCATCTATTCATCCTATGATCTTTAGCTTGAGCTGTTAAACTCCTTTTCTAAGCACACAAGCTCTGATACCAATTGTTAGAATAACTGAGAGGGGGGGGATTGAATCAGTGGCCTCAAAAATTAATCCTTAAATCAACCCAAAAAATTATTACCACATTTATAAGCCTCTAGTTATATTCAGTCCTACAAGATGATTGCCTTGGAATACTTATATCAAATTACTACTTGTCGGAATGCTTTGTAAAACCTTCTACTGTGTGTTTACCAATAAGTAGTCTTTATATTTACCAAAATACAGTAAATAACTAGTGTATGCCGATCAATCTAGATTTACTTATGTGAAATGCAAAACAATAAAGTAATGACTCATAAATACATGACACATGGATTTTTAACGTGGAAACACTATTAAGGGAAAAACCACTGGGATCGGTAACCCAAATTTTTACTCTTCTGAAGTGATCTCGGTTAAGAGCCAACCCTATTAAAGGTTACAAACACACTATTAGGTGTGACCTTGTTAGAGGATTTAAATGAATATTTTATCACTTAGTATCTAGCATCTAATGCTACCATCCTTGATCAATCACTCTCTTGGCCTGTCAATAGGTATGGGGCATATCCAATGCTACTTTGTATGATCAAAATTTTTGATACTCCTTGGGATGTATCTCAATTATAAAATACTTTTAAGTCCTGCTCGGTTAAGAGACTTGATACTTCAATGGTTAAACTAAAATAGTAAATTGGTCTATTCACATATACAACTTGAATTGCAGATTTTTAGATCTATTGTAAGTGCATTACCTTTCTGATCAATGATATCAATTCAATACCTTTGCTCCACACTATTCTTCTTTGTGATGTTGTATCACTGTTCGTCGGTGTCTGCAGAATTTAGCTCTTTCCTTAGCTTGATTGATCAAGTCTGAATGAAGACTTTCTTCTCCTTCAGAATCTCTTCAGCATCTATTCTCTTGTCACTCCCCTTATTCATATTGAATAAGCTTGTCTCTTATATAGACATGATTTCACTGTTTCTTGGCTTTCTTGATCTTGGCATGATCCACAATTCTCGCCAATTAGATTTAAAGAAAAACTCCTGATTTATCTCGTAGAGATCTTCTTGCCAACTAGATTAAGTAGCTTTAAATCCTTTACTTATCTATGGCTTTATCTTGTCGATTAAAACAATGATAAGTACCAGCTAAGTCTATATTTAGCTCTTGACAACTAAACATTTTGTCATTTTTTGAACTTCTTTGTTCTGTTGGTCAATACTTTAGTTAGTTCTAGGTGACAAATGACTGTTCTGTCGGTGTGGCTTTAGTTGTCTTTGGGATCTCCGTCTGTTAAGCAACACTGTAATTCTATCCGTCAGGTTACACTGTGCTTTTGCTCGTCGGGTAACACTATGACTTTTCTCATCAGTAATACTGTACTTTTGCTTGTCGGGTAACATTGTGACTTTTCTCTTGTTGGTTTACTCTATCCGTTGATGTGCACTTCATCGGTGTATATATTCACAAGTTGAATACTTAAATTTTATGCATTACTGATAGCATAGCCTTTGATTCATTGGTTCTTTGAAGTCTATAGCAGTATGTTCATGACCATACAGATTATATCAAGTTGACATAAATGACAATATAATACATTAATTGATTTAATGTCTTGCATTAACTTTTTGTGTCTCTGTGATCATCAACTTAACATCTTCAAAAATTCAATCAGTTATAGTTCATCATTCCAAGGCATACGATTTGCACCGTGTCTCCATCTTTTCAAAAAGTTGGCAAAGGTTTCTCTATTCCTTTGCTTGGTGTTACACAGATCACTCAATGATGCTTGATGCTCAATGTTGTAAGAATATTGTCCAATAAATTTATCTGCGAGGTCAGAGAATGTAGATATGGATACATGAGGGAGGTCCATGAACCACTCCAAATCAGGACCGTCAAGATTCCTAGTGAAGAGTCTCTTTAGATAATTCTCGTTGTAGGTGACCTATTGGCATGCAATATAGAATTATTTGAGATGTTGGAGTGGGCATGTCTCCCCTTTGTATTTCTCAAACTTAGGGATCTCAAAATTCAGAGGAAATAGTTGCATGGTTATCGATTTGTCAAATGGATAAGGACATATATCTTAAAAGGAGAACTCTTTCTTTCCTCCATTTTGTAGGCTATGTACAATATTTTAGAGCTCATTGACTTGTTGGGATAAATCAGGAGCATTGTGAAGCATGAATTATGGTCCAAAATATTGTCCACCTCCTAATTGTGAGGTTGAAAAGCCTATCGATGACATACTGGCTGTAGGAGGAGGCATATAATGATAAGATCATGATGTTTTTTGAACGGACATCTTCATTGAGGATGACGGAAATGTGAATTGTAATGATGAAATTGGTTGTGTAGATAAGGGGATGGAAGTATAGGCTATGTTGAAAAAACTAGAACCAGCACGGGTAGAGGTGTTCGTTGTGGTATGAGTACTATTATGAGAGTTTATGTTGGGAAAGACACTAAGGATCTGTTGAATTTCCCCCCCTACTAATTGGAATTTTGGTTGCGAGGTTGATGCGGGGATTGTTGTAGAAGGTCCACTGGAAGTGGCCTTGCCTCTATCTTGGGATGATTTTGTATTAGAGGTTGAGGTTGTGGTCGTGTTTGTAGTGGATTTAGCCTTGATGATATTGTTGACAAGGAGAGATTCATCAAAATCAGCGGGTATTGTGACACCATTCTTGATAAGATTCAAGAAGATCTCTCCAATTTTTTGGTTAGTGTCCTTTTCAACCATCTCTAGATTATATGGATCACTAAGGAAATAATTCACTTGAGTGGGAATTTCATCTTTATCCACCAATTCATTTTCTTTAGGGACATTGGTGATGTCCTCAACATGTAATTGCTGGCCTTGAAAGAAGGGATGAGAAAAAGGATTATCATCATCATGGTTGGTGTTTACTTGCATTCACCTCATGTTTTTAGCTTGAGATTGAGCAACTACCATACAATGGCAACCTCCAAAAGATGAAGGATGAAGGATGAAGTTTGGAATTTTGATTGGTCATGAACTTTAGCAACAAATGATTTGGACTTGATTTGATTTTTTATAGGATTTTGATTGATTTGATTGATTGGATTGTATTGATTTAGATTTGATCAAGATTGACTGATTGAGTGATTTGAATTAGATTTGAAGATTTTGAGATAAAAACCTAGGTGAGACAAGACCTTATGATGATGCAAACACAAGGGATTGATTTGGATAATATCTTCTTCTACTTGTAGATAGACTTGTGATCCCAAGAAAAATAGGACAAGATCAATGGATTTGATTACTTGAGATAGACTGTTGTTCTTCAAGCAATAATGTGTTTGCTAGAGATGAAGGCCTGAAACACTTTGATTAAGATCTTTAAACCTAATGAGGATGAAGGAATGAAATATTATATTTGATTTGATTGGTTTGATTATAGTCCAAGGATGATTGATTTTGTTTGCTTCAAGAAGGAATTATGATCTTATGGTAATGAGGAGGTGATGAATTGAATCAAGGTCCAAAGGTCAACAATGAGGCTCATCTAGTCATATCTCTCAAAATGGATAAAGGCATGATTCACAGGATTTTTGGCCATGACACAGGAAACTTTGTTGTTGAAGATGATAGCGTCAAATTTCTCAGAGTCATTGATTTATTGCTCAATAGTTTTGGTTATATGTTGATACTCCTTGGATTTTCTACCAGCTTCTTTCTTCTCTCTATAAACATGGGGAACTAGGAGTTTCACTTTCTTGTGCTTTCCAGAATCGGTCATGTCCCATAGAAAGAATGTGGATTTAACTGGGTAGATATGTGCTTCATGATAAATGATTTTTGGAGTTTCTAAGAAAACAAATTTATGATGCTTTTGTAGGGTCTGATAACTCGCTATTTTTAGGTGGAGACAACGGTTCTTAGACTTAGATGATGATCTGTAGAGACAAACATTCCAGATCAGAGATGAAAATTCTTAGACACAAACAACGGTCTCAGGTCGAAGACAACGGTTTGGTTTTAGAGTGTTTTTTGATGAATTCTAATCAACATAATTTTCCAGTCTAATTTTTGGTCAATCTGTTCAATGGCAAGAACCAATTTTCAAGCAGTCAAATCATAAAAATAATAGTCATATGTCTGAAATTAGTCCAACAAGGGACAAATCAACCTTGCAGGAAACAAGTAGTAGTGTTAATGAAGCTAACACAAAGTAATGTCTTTAAGGTACGTATGTTCTTGGTGAAATTGTAATGCAGACATCAAAACATAGTTCCTACCCTAAGGAATCAACAGAGCATGAAAATCCTCGCTCACAAACTTAGGCACACTTCAAGAGCTAACCAGAATACGACCACTACCAATCACACAATGGGTTAATAATGTCGTATTAGCTGACTCCAAACACTCAGGAAGGCACGATATGGCAAGTGTCTTGGGGAGGTTACTATCCTCCATGCAATTGGATTATCATGTTTTTGGGAGTGAACCGAGTAGCTTATATTCTGAGGTTCTTAGTAAGAGTCTCCATTCAGATACATCCTTTGTGTCCACGCAAGCGCGATTGATATAGCCCCACAAAGAACCTTAGCACAAGTAGTCACGTAAACATGATTGAGACTATAAGGCCCTACTATGTGTTAGGTGAGAGCCAGGTATAAGCTCAAATGGTATCTGACTTCTGAGGCTTTGGCCCCAAGAAAAAAATTTGATTAATATGAGTTGGAGTGGTGTGGCTTACACCTCATTCTCATGTGGGTCATTCCCAAGAGGGTTTTACCTCAACCGATAGGCCCAACTAAATGATTAACTTAAAGGCATGGATTGGAAATGAAAGGAATCTAGATTTATGATTTTCCCACAAGGAGAAAAGAGCATACTCTCATATCCAATGTTGTTTTCTTCCAAACACATCAAACAAATTGTTTGTTTCCAAGGTTTCTTTCTAAGTGAAATATCAAATGAGTCTAGATTTTTTATTCTCTCATAATAGACAAGATAATACTCCCCTATCACTTAATAAGACATTATAAGTGAACCTTTGTTAAGGTGCCTAAGAAATAAAGTAAGGAAAACACATTGTTTATTTGTATCTCCTAGGAAACCTACAAGACAAAAGGTGAGTAGTTTGATGTTTGGTAATGTCTTATACTAACGTCCTACAACTCAAAATATCGTTAGTTTCTAATGTAATATTGAGATTCGAGGTGCTACATTAACCCAGATGAATTAGTAACACAAAATCTTACTGGAAACTAAAAATATTTTGTTATAGAGCGCAGACAACAGTTCTAGGTCGTAGACAATGATTTGTGCAGACGAAATTCAATAGGCGCAGACGACAGTCAAAAAGAACAGAAAAATATCAGAGAGCGTAGATTATAGTATGCGTAGATGACAGTCAAAAGGCGTGGATGATACTCAATAGGTGCAGACAACTATCAGAAAGCACAAATGACGATCAGTGAAAAACTCAAAAAATAGTATACTTGTCACATGACAGCACGATTCTTGAGAAACATAGACAACCAAACCCAGTCGTAGACGACGATCTGCGAAGATGACGGTCAACTTGTATAGACAACAATTTATAAATCAGAGTTAGTCACTTGTGATTAAAAGAAGTTTTTGAAAAAATTTGCCAGCATTTAACTATGTAAAATTATAGTTTTGACATAAACTTGAGAGCTAAAAACTCAAAACATCTCAAAAAATACATTAAAAAAATTAATTCTTTTTTATTGTAGAGCAGAGATGACAGTCTCCAAGCGGAGATGACGATATGTGCAGATGACCATTTTGCGCAAACAACCATTCCAATTTGAAGATAACTTTGCGTGAACACACAGACGACGAAACATGAGTGGTTCTAGAAAATGGCGGAAAATTTGAAAAATGTTTTAAAATTTAGGGATGTGGGTCCCATCGAGTGTGCCAAAATGTGTATGATAAAAACATACCTATGTGGAACAAGCTCATACATGCAAACGTTAGAGATATAACTCATTTCTAGTCTAACATGTTCATAAACTTACAACTACACAGAGTTTTCCACCATAACCTCCAATGAGCCAAACAAGTGCACCCAAGCCTTGTTGATTTTCTCTTAGAGAGGGTTGTGGTTGTGCTCTCCCAACACAATATATTAATCCCCTTTGATTGAATGAAAAAATGAAAAATACAACTAGATGCAAGCTAAATGCAATGATATTAAATAACTCAAGAACTAGTTATGGAGAACTAGTCTCAAGCATTCAATGTGTGAAAGAGAAGTAGATATAAAATAAAACTACCATTATTTAAATGCAACTAATACCAAACAAGGTTAGTATGAACAACTCTAAATGCATACAAGAGAATTCTAAACATAAACTAGCATGATAACTCTAAGGCAAGAATAATGGATGATTTACTCTTGGCAAGGCTCCTATTTATAGGGTTTTGGAGGGCTTGGGTGAGGTGGATCACATGTGGCATCCACATAGGTGCCACATGAAGGACACATAAGCTATGCAAGAGTCCAATTTTTCTCACACATGTGTGAGCAACTTGAGATGTGATGGGTCAATTGTACCTCAAGTACACATGTAAGAGATCTTGTCGTAAAAGTCATAGACTTGGTCCAATGAGGCATTTTTGGCAAATGTAAGAAGTTTTCATCAAGGTTGTAAGAAACCTTGTTTAGGCATTTTTAGAATTCTTTGAAAAGGTAATTTTTGGAAATTTTCTTACACGTGTGAGAAAATAATTAGGACTTATGGGTGGAGTCCAAAAATTAGCCTAATTAACCTTAGTTAATTAGCAAGTAGGTATATTTGTTGAGAGTGATGTGGGGTAGGGTAGGATCTAGGTCTAGATTTAGGATTAATCTAGATTAAATTTAGGCTAATCATAGTTTAGGAGAATATTAGAATGTGGGCGGGATTGAAAATTTATTTAAAAGGAGAAAGTGAGGAGGAAAGGTATTCAATAGAATTCAATACACTTAAGAGGGAGGTATTTAAATTAAATTTAAATACCATATAAAATTAACCAAATTTAATTAAATAAGTGGAAGAATATATCAAATATAATTATAATTAAGGGATGATTTTAGGCGTCTACACTTGTCGAGCAAGAAGAAGGATTTTGTAACACTATCAACTGCTGAATCAGAGTATATTGCAACATCCTCATGTTGGACTTAGGTATTATGGATGAATCAGACCTTGAAGGATATAGGAGTTAGTTTTTGATGAACCAATTCCTATAATGTGTGATAGTACCAATGTTATAAGTATGTCAAATAATCTGGTAATGCGTTGCAAAACAAAATATATTGACATCAAATATCACTTTATTAGAAATAAAGTTGAGGAAGGTGCAATTAATCTTGAGTATGTGCCCACAAAGGAACATATAAAAGACATATTTACCAATCCTTTGTGCAAGAATACTTTTGAGTATCTGAGGGGGAAGTTGGGCGTCTTGCCCCTTCTTAGCATTCACTAGATGCATTGGTCCAGTGCTTTGCATTACCATTTTTTTGGATCAGTTCTTGGTGGTTTCGTTGCAGGGGGAGAAGAGTATGTTAGCAAGGGGGATTTTGTGCCCTTTGTCATTGTTGTCAAAGGGGGAGAAAGTTGGAAAAAGGTTAATTTTATTTTTGTGTTTCATTATTAATGAATGTTGCTATCAATGACAAATGGGGAGATTGTTAGAATGTGAGGTTGATGTGATATATTTTGTTGTCATTAATGTTTTCATTGGTGTCAAAATATCCTTGCTCCAACCTCTTGGTTTATTGGTTGATGTGGAACCATCTGGATTTGGCGTATCGGTTGTGTATTAGTTGATGTGCTCTGATAGTCTGTATGTTTTGGTTGAGGTTGTCACCGATAGGTTTCAACGAGTGTTCTTCATCGGATGCAATATGTGGTTTATTGGATCAATCCTATTTGGATGCCTATCCCTTGTATATTTTGGTCCAATTATGTATGTGTAACATGTTGATCATATTCGTTATAACCGGGTACTTTGGAGATGGTGTGGTGTGTTTTCTCAAGAGAGGCATGTTGTAATGTTCGAGGTGGTCCTCATTTCATTCCTTACCACCACGAGAATGTTTTGGTGTGACCTATTTCAAATTATCTGGTCAAACTAGTGGATTTCATGATGTTGTATATATAAGAGTGGCCTAATTTTAGTTGTTGGGTATCTGGATTAGGATCTATGTGTGGATCAATATTTGTATCCAATAAGACTCATGCATGGTGATATGCGAAGTGATAGAGAATCTGTGTTTGTGTGTAGCAGTGTGTTGGTCTTGGTGGTGTATTCTATCTCTTTTCATATTTGTTGGTTGTGATCCTTATTGTATCGATAGTGAGCCTTTGTGTATCGGTAGTGAGCCTTTGTGCATCTAGAAATGATCCCTTGTAAAAATCACCATACCAGTGTCACCTTAATAGGTGTTATACATTTTATGAGAATTATCTTCTCCATGGTTTTTCCCATTTTGGATTTCTACGCAAAATCCTGATGTTCTCTGTGTCAGTGTTTCTGTGTTCTTAATGCTTACATTTATGTGGATGTTTGATGTGCTTAACTAACAAATCTAAAGTTGTTGATATTTTTGTTTGTAGGTTAACCGATAAAGGAAATTTTTTTAGAAGTTGTATGGGAATAACTGATTCACCCCCTCTCAGCTATTCGACATGTTCAACACTTCTCAACTTAAACTTTATATTTCATGGCTCCCATACTTTCTATTTGAGGATATATTAGCATAAAGTTCTATTTTAAATTATTATTAGATCTAATTTAGCTTTAATAATTAGTAAAATAGAAAGAGTTGCTATCTCCTAGGTACATTACTAACTTACTAGGTGTAAAAACCTATGTATCAATTTGAAACTTTTAGTATTTCCTCATTATGTTTCTTATACGATCCTTATCTTGCCTTTTAGGGCCATCTTCATCTTATTATCTTGGACACATTAGGAAAAATTCATTTTTATAAGTACTTTCCCATTTATATCCTACTCATTTACATTCACATACATATCTTTCAATTTGATTGCATTCTTAAGGTGCTTATATAATTTCTATTTAGAATTTAGGGTCATCCCTACTTTATGACTTGTTTATGTTGGAGGCAATCTTTCACATAGTCTTTGATGATTTTTACTTCATGTGCTCACATGCTTATTCACATGTCACATGTTGTTATACACATGTTATACTTCTTTATCATGCATTATTTTTCACCATCCTTGGATCCCTTACATTCATTGAATGTGACTAATTGGAGGAGGGACACACATTGTTACTAATAATTTTCATGTTCAGGATTTTAGATAGTGAATTATATAGGAATGTATCATTATATATAGAGATATTTATTTGTATTACACATTTACATTAAGAAAAAATTAATTACCAAATCAGAAGGAGATTTGTTACATTTCCATGTCTAGTGGAACCTTACCACATTGTTGCATTGAATGTGGCATATGATATTTCTGCATTGAATAAAGTATAATCATATCATTTTATTTACTTGAGTGGAATCTCTAACATTCTCCCCTTGTACTACTCCTTTTTTATAGATAATTGAAATAAAGTTGTAGTTCATACTTATGTTAATTATGTGACATAAATTACTCACTCCATATATTTTCATTGTCAATTTGATGGATTTTTCACACCAAAGAACATGAAAAAATGATCCACTACTTTATAAACACAATATATCCTTTTAAATACCACTAGGGATCAAGTCTTGTTGCCTATAAGGCTCTGCCAAAATAAGGGATGAGGTCCATATTGGCATATCTAATGGAGTGATGGTACGTGAGTTTTGGAAATGTAATGATGAGATTTGATTACAGGATGATCGTATATTATGTTTTCATTGATGTTAATTATTAACTTTGTGTTCTTAGTATGTTGCCAAGCACAGTTATGTTGAATGAAGGATTGAGGTGAGTTTCAGTGGTTGCTATCTTTATGGGAGACTTAAGTGTGTCTTTGGATGTCTAATCAGTTTAACTCCACTAAAGAAATCCACGAATAATCCTCAAATGGTATGTTCTTCCACTTAACAAGATATTTCTCATATTGTTTTCCTCTAGTGCCCTGACCAATTCTAGTATCCAACATCTATTCAACCTCCTCCTTATACTTCTTAGGATAGTACAACTCACTCTCTGATCCATCTCCCTCACTTCTATCTGATTCATGATATTCATACAAGTTTCCTATGTTGAATATACTTGATATGTCCATCTCCTCTAGTAACTCAACTTCATAATCATTCCCTGAATCAAAATTTCTTAGAATCCTACAAGGTCCAAACTTCTTGATCTTCAACTTACTATAGCTACTAACTAGAAATCTACCTTTTCTCAGAAAAACCATCACTTATTCACCAACTTCAAACTCCTTATGTTTCCCCTTCCTATCAACTCTCTCCTTATACTTATCATTCATGCCTTCCAAATGTTTCTTAACTCTATCATGCAAATCCTTCATATGATCGGTAAATTGTTCTGCTTCAACACTCCTCTTTTCTTCAACACTTATATCCCTCAATTTTGTCACTCCTTTAGGATGTAAAGCATAAATAATATCAAAAGGTGTTTTCCTAGTACTCTTATTCATTGAATTGTTATAAGAAAACTCTGCTTATGCCAAAACCAAATCTCAATTACCTACCTTCTCACGAACCAAGCATCTCAGTAGATTATCCAAACTCCTATTAACAAATTCAGTCTTTCCATCAGTCTGTGGGTGAAATGTAGAACTAAAATTTTCTTTATCTCATGGAAACCCAAATAGGAAAAAATACCACGGTGGGGATTAGTACCCACTAAATGATATACTCTTCTCAAGTACGCCCTGTGAGGATCTTAACCCTGTTAAAAGTTTACAATAACACTGTTAGTTTCTACCTGGTTAAGGGATTTAGTGTCACCTCGTTTAAGGATTTATAACAAAAGATATATTAGGATATACCATGTTAAGGGATTTAACCTATTGCAACTGTTAGGGAACAACAAAAAGAATGATCTATAGAAAATCACTACCTCTACTTGATCAGATCCACTAAAGAACACAATATCTTCTCAACACACTTAAAAATTCTCTAGCTTGATCACAACTCATACTTTACACCTTACTTCTTCAACACACGATCAACACTCTTAACCTTCAACTTCATCCATTATATACTAAACTTTTAAGTCCACCACCTTGATCAAACCCTAAATTAGAATATTAAAACATCCCACTCAAATCCAATGCGCCACAAAAAAGTTAAATGCATAAAACATTTTTCCAAAACCACATCGGCCAATAAAATGATTTACATAAATTGTGTCAAGGAGTCAAACACGTTTTGACCAAACACAAGCTTCCTCAAGAATCTTCTCCACACGCTAGCATCAAGCAATGTGATGCCACATCATCACCTCCAATCATGAAGACACATCACTAGATCATGACTAACTCAATCATTTCCACCACAACCTTAACACTGATCACCTATTAAATATTTATCACCTATCACTCAAGAACACAAATAATTTAACATGTTAACAACTCTGTCTTAGCTCACCGGTCACCTATCCTGCACACTGGTCACTCAAATTAGTTGTGGTTACAACTGTAGCATCTTAATACTATTTACCACCATATCTCATGACCATGTCATAAGATACAACACAAATTTGACAAGAATTTCAAATCATCTATCACCTATCATTAATTTTTCTAGCAATCACATTGTTATACTTCAACTGATCACAACTTCCTCGTATGATTACTTCAGTTGTAGTGGTCATGCAAAGACAATGCCACTCATCAAAATTCTCACTATTAGCACCACGAACACACAAAAAATCATTCAAAAAAAGGGAATAGCTATAGAGAATACACATAATCTTATCCGTAGTCATCTATAAATAACATTCCTCTAGGTTTCAAATTGACTGCCACAACTTGCTAATTCAGGAAATCTCTATACTGAAGTTCATAGTCATGAAATCTTTTCACATGACATTATTTGTTATCACAACAAATCTTGTGGAAGAATATGGGTCTTCTGAATTGGTTAACAATAATCATGCTGAAAAATGAGAGACATCGATCATGATGAGAACCTTGTACCGTGATGGAAAAATGGAGAACTCTTGGCTAGAGTTTGCATGGTTGATGGAAGGAAATTCTTGGAAGGAACGAGACATGAGAATATTTATTTTTCTATTATCCAAGGAAGACTGCAGATGTAGATCTGAGCGATGAATACCCTGAGAAGGTTAAGAACATGTTGGATGAGTATGCAAATGTGATTTCAGATAATGTACTTGATGGTTTGCCACTAGTTAGGAGTATTAGTCATTGCATGGATCTAATTCCTGGATCTAGTTTTCCTAATAAAGTAGCTCACCGGTTGACACTAGCAGAGAAGTAAGAGTTGAATATACAAGTGTATGAGTTGTTGCATAAAGGTTTAATCAAAAAAAGTTTGAGTCCTTGTGCAGTACCTGTAATATTGGCACCTAAGAAGAATGTACAGTGGAGGATGTGTACAGATTCTAGAGCACTAAACAAGATCACTATTAAGTACCGATTTCCTTTACCTAGAATGGATGACATAATTGATTTCTTGAGTGGAGCTAAGTATTTCATAAAGATTTATTTGAAGAGTGGTTATCATCATATCAAAATAAGAGAAGGTGATGAATGGAAAACTTGTATGAGTGGTTGGTAATGCCTTTTGGTTTGTCTAATGCACCAGGTACTTTCACGAGGTTGATGAATGCAATGTTGAAGGAATTTGTGGGTAGGTTTGTCATTGTTTATTTGGATGACATTTTGATTTTCAATAAGAAAAAAGAGGAACACATGTTGTATGTAAGGCAAGTATTGCAAAGGTTAAGAGAGGAGAAGTTGGCGATAAATTTGAAGAAGTGTACTTTTATGAAGAATGAGCTTGTATACCTTGGATTTGTAATTTCTTCTAAAGGATTGAAGATGGATCCCTAAGAAGGTTAGAGCAATGTTTGAATGGCCTAAAATTGAAAGTGTTAATGAGGTAAGATCATTTCATGGCTTGAAAATTGTTTGTAGGAATTTCCTTTCTGTTTGAAATGATAGGATTGAGATAATGAGGGGATATAAGAAGGAATTCAAATGGACACATGGAGTACAAAGAATCTTTGATTTGTTGAATAAAAAGGTACTGAACAACCTGTGTTAACACTACCATATTTTTGTAAGGTCTCGGCAACACCCCACATCTAGTGGTACAGAATGAGCATGTCAACACACCTGACATAACTATACACCAAGTGAAGGAGGCACACACTAGTCGTATATTGCATGGTAGTATTCCTCATGGAGAAGACATATGCAAGACACACCCCACATAAATATGTCACACAAATCATCATTGTAGTTGGAGGTATACATGGATAGGACTCACCCATATACCTACCACATCTAAATAATAGAGCATCCATGGGTGCCCCTCTATAAGCATGTAAGCATCTCCAAATCACTCTGCATCAAGTAGGAATATAAAGCATACATATATTGTGCCTTCACATAATGACATACGTGGCATCATGTCCTCAAGCTTGTCTCACTACCATCAACAACATGACATCATCACCTCACACTGTGTTGGAACATCAATGGGGTGTGGCATCATACCCATTGCATCATGTTAGAATATGTACGAATATAATATCCATCACAACATGGGTAAACATCTCACTCCACATGCTGGACCACGTAGAAAAGTACATATCCATAACTCATATGTCTATCCATAGAATCTCATATCACTATGTGAAGCTTACTCCAAAGTGTCCTCCAAAAATAGACAAGAAACTTAGTATCCCTATTTGAAACAATGCTCTTAGGTAACCCATGCAATCTAACAGTATCCTTGAAAAATAAATCAGCTATATGTATTGAATATGATATCTTCTTACAAGGAATGAAATGATCCATCTTTGAAAACCTATCAACCACCACAAACACTGAATCATTAACTCTTTGATTCAAATAAAAATGTGTGCTAAAAATGTGTCACACTTCTATGAATCATTGTATCCAAGATTGCTCAAGAATGAGATCTTGAATGGCGAATCATAGCTCTCTATTCATGGAGTGTAAGAGTTTGTAACGAAGGCCCTTAGATTGACCTAGTTGTGCCTATGCAAGTACACCATGAAATGAGAGATTCAATGCATGAAAATGAAATCTATTCTATATGATAACAATGCAATAAAGGAAATTAGTCTAAATGATAACAATGCAAGATTAGTCTATGAAAGGAAATGTGCAAATTTAATCTATGAAAGTAAACATGATTCTAAGCTAATATGAATTTAATCTAAATGAATGACATGATGCTTGAAAGAAGAAGACAAGAAGAGAGAAGTTGTAATATCCAAGCTTGAGTGTTCAAATCCTTCTCCAATATTGCTCTCCAAACCTGCAGCATAACAATAGCCTAAAAGTCTTCATTCATTACCCAAATGAGAAGGAGAGGTTTTCCTTATAAAGAGAAATGGACGGTAGAGATTAAGAGGCAAAATCAAATGCTATGATTAAGAGGTAAAAAGCCCACCACTTAGGAAGATGTGTAGAAAAAGGAACTTTATTTATTTTTATTTAATTTATTTCCTTTTTCAACAAAGAGGGATTTAAGTGGGGGTTTTATTTAATTA
>MU227850.1:922731-939892 GCA_018584345.1 Thuja plicata
TCCAATCAGATCACATGGGTTACTCCACCCATCTCTCCAGTCCACATGGGTAACTTCACCCACCTCTTCAGTTCAAAAAGGTAACTCATAATTAGCTCTTCAGTCAACCAAGCTTTATCTCCTCTTTTACCAAATGAAGAGGTGGAGTTTACCAATGGCTTCTCCAGTTCCTTTTAATCTCAACCATTCATCTCCCTATCTCTGGGATGGATCTCAACCGTTCATATCATCACCAATTCCTATATAATAAACCCTTCATAACCATTTTAAGGATCCAGGATTTTAAGCTCTCGTGCGCCATTACTATGTCAGTTTGGTTCTAGCATTCAAGCCATCTTGCGATCACACACACACATTTCAATTAGCAAATTCTTGACACTTCTCAAGTAATAGATGCTGCCTCGCCAATACTGAGCATCAAGAACAATGTTTCAGAAGGAGTAGAGAGAAACAATATAAGCTTCAAGTATTGTGGGGTTTGCATTCATTTATTTTCCTTTCTCTTGCTCGTACATTTTATTGATTACGTTTCATTGTTATTCATTTTAGTAGTATTGTGTACTTGGTTTATATCATTTGTAAAACCTTTTCTACTGACCCTTGCCTTTGAAAAGCTTGGGAATCACGGATCGTGAGAAGAGAGGCGTACATTTTGGTGAACCTGACATGAACAAACAACCCAAATATCTCTTGTAGACAAAAAACCATATTGATCAACCACAGCCATATGGTCATAAATTTAAAAATCTGACTTTTCTTTGACATTTGTATTATTTTGCAGTTGCTGGTATTTTACCGCAATTGACGAAACTGTGCCGCAATCAACTGGTTTAATACCGCAATTGATTGCAGGCTTTTGCAGTATTATTCTATCATTTTCTACCTTCTTTCTTCTAGTACTTTGCTGCAATTGTTAGATCTATGCCACAATCATCATTATTGTGCCGCAGTTGCCTGATCTGTGCCGCAATCAACAATACTTCACCGCAGTTGCCAGTGCTTTACCGCAATTGCCAGAGATTTACCGCACTTTCCAGTACTTTACCGCAATCGCAAGAAATATTGCAATATCAGATCCAAATCTTCTATCCATCTGTTGCTAAACTGACATTTTTCATTTTCTGTGCAGGACTGGACAAATCACCAAGAACAAAGAAGGGTAAGTTTTGGTAAGCATCATTCATTATTTCAAAGTTTCATATACTCTCATTTTGCAAATAATATTTTTTGGTACTAACCTGTTTAAAACAAAGCAAACTAAAAGGAATTCATTTGTCGATTTGGGTTTAAAAAGAACAGTGCTTGCAAAACATATCACATCTCATATTTTGAATTTGGGCTTAAAATTGACGTGAGGATTAAAACTGAACAAAGGCAAAAAATCTCTCAATTTGGTGCATAAAATTGAACAAGCATTCAACACCTACTTTTGGGCTTAAAATTGAACACTGGTGCTTTTATGGTGGTGTAGCTTAGTTCACACTTTAAACTTTGGAGCTTAATTGATTTACCTTGTGCCTTGAGTTTTGGTTGCACTTGCACAAACTATTAGATTACAAACCTTTACATTTTTAGAAAGGCCTATCCGGGGAATGCGCTTCTTCCTCAGAGGATGACCTTAAACCGGTAATCCTTCCGATTGGTATATAAACAAGGCACGAACCAAAGTTTCATCTTATCTAGCCAAGCTCAGGCGAGGCATGTTGATAATAGTCTGGATCGGGTGAATATCCCTAAGGAGCCAACGTGGTCAACTAGGCTCTTAAGTGAGTCACGCACATACAAACCGATTGGAGAGACACCATGGACCCTTACTACAACCTTGATTAATTAGAGGCCAACCTATTTTACCTCCGAACAAGTACCTTATTATAGTGCAAGGGGTTGCAGAATTTCCCCCCGAGATTCCCAACATATGTGTCCCACGATATTTGTGTAGTGAAAGAGATCTTCACTTCACAACAATAATACCTAGAAATGGCAAAAACATGAGCACCTACATTGTGGATCTTCGTGTCCTAGTAGCATGACAATTGTTGTGTGAGCTAACAGACATTCAAGTATTGGGCCTATAACATTGTATTCTAAAGCCATTGACCTAGATTAATCTGACTGTTCATTGTTGAGACCTAGTGATAAACCTTGCAACTTGAAAAAGTTGTAGAACATACATAGTGTCAGTCTTCATTCTTCAAAACACAGTGTCTATTGTGCTTGTTTCTTTGATCATTTTTTGAAAATGCAAAATAAAACATCCAAACTGTCAAAATGAGTCAAAAGTGTTAAAGTCTAGGGTTGTCAACGTCAACTGTCTTGCAAATCAGAAGAATTGTTCCAAAAATTTCAAAATTATCAAGCAGTGATACTTATCCTCTAGTCTTTTTTAGACTGTTCCTCATTTACCGCAATTGCTTGCATTGTGCCGTAATTGCCCGCATTGTGCCGCAATTGAAGGAAGTTTGCCGTAGTTGATTTATTTATTGCCGCAATCATCGTGTTTATTACCGCAATCAGTGATAAAATACCATAATTGACCGTTTATTTTACTATAATCGGTGAAATTGTACCGCAATTGACCAGAGATACATTATTCCTATTTTGACCTAAAAACCTTGAAAAGAATCCTTCATTTGGTGTCCAAAACTAGTGTCTATCCCAGGAAAATGCAAAGAACATTGTGTGAATCTCTAAACATTAAAGATTATCCTTTCTCTGTAAAGCATGATTATTGTCAAAAACATTGTTAGTTCGAAAGCTCAGACTCGAAATACCTTGATCTCATCATATCGAACATCATTATCTTTATCAAAGTGACTTTTTCGAAAGCAAAGGTTGGCAAATCTTATCTTTTTATCATCACCACTTTGAGATCAAGTTATATCAAAATCTATCCTTAGAATTACCCTTGTCCAAAACATAACTCGGACTTCCTCAGAAAGGATCTTCTTCCTTGTTTGCTTTATATCACTTTTTTTAGTTACAAAACCTGGACTGCACCATATCTCAAACACCTCATGGAGGGCCTTACACAAGGTCTAAGACTATAAATCAACCTGATGAGTCATATATCAACCATTTTCCTGCTTGGGAAACAAAGCAAGAGAACGATCCCTTCATGAACACTAGTTCTGCTCTATTCATTGAACAGCCCTGTGGGGCAGCCTTTTCCCAGGATATCATAGAAGAAGAACTTGAAGATGTGGAACAAGATGCTTACTCCACAAAATTATTTGACGCTGTTGTAGAGAGGAACCCTGATTGTTACTTGGCCATGCTAATAAAGAAGGGAGTCAAACTCCCCACTGAATTCAGTGTGTCGACTATATGGCACGAAAACCCTCTCGCAAGTCAAAACACTACTCAAACTCCTAAGATACTACCTATTGTGTCTCCAATCTTTCCACCATTAGTTTTACCCACATTGACATAGACTATATCCAATAAAACCAATGACCCAACCTAGGCCAACACATCTTCTACTCAAGGCATGACAGGCTCGCAACTAAGTGCACCCATGGTCACTAGTATGCCCCCACCTTTGGTCTCATGGCCAGGATAATCAAGCTCTCATGCTATGCCTTCCATCCGACCAAACACCAACTGTTCTAAAACTATGCCACTGTTGCAGTCAATTCACACTAGTCTTGGGATCAACACCTCATGCCTGCAGGGATCCATCTATGCAGGAATGACTTACATTCAAGGCCCGCCCAAGGCTACATCTTTGCCCATTTTGACACCAATCCAACCTCCACAACAACAACCCCAGCTTTAGTTACCTCAAATCCAACCCCCGCAACAACAACCCTAGCTTCAATTGCCTCAGTTCCAACTCCCACAATAGCAACTCTAGCTTTAGTTGCCTCAAATCCAACCTCCACAACAACAACCTCAGCTTTAGTTGCCTCAAATCCAACCTCAGCAACAACCCTAGTTTCAACCCCAACCTCAGCAGCAACAATACCAACCCCAGCAGTATCAAACCCAGTTCCAATCATAACAACAAATGCATCAAAACCCACCATGGGCTACTCATGTCCCTCCATTTACAAATCACTCGGTGGGGAATCAATATCAAGTCCCTAAGATGAATTTTTATGTTCCTACTCAAGGGACACAGAGGCACAACCTTATACCCACCACAACATAGAGGAATGTCCACACACACCAGCCTCAATATCAAATGGACATGTTAATGCAACAAATACAAACCCTTCAAACCCAAATGATGGATATGAAAAATCAAGGGAAAATTAAATCCTATACCATAGAGGATTTATACCCATACCCCTTTGACCATTCTCTTCACATGTCTCCATTCCCAAATCACTTCTTGGTACCGAAATTTGACAAATATAGGGGCAGTACCAACCCTATTGAACATATCTGAGAGTTTTTTTCTAGTTGTGCCAAATTCGTCCATGATGAGACATATCTAATGCGACTGTTCCCACAAAGCTTGTCCAGACTAGCAATGGAATGGTTCTCACATTTACCTCATGGCATTCAGTCTTGGGGTGAACTAGCTGAAAATTTCATAGCTCACTTCCATCATAACATCGAGCGCAAGGTCAGCATTAAGGACCTTTGCAATATCAAACAGAAGGATGGAGATTCTTTTGTGAAATTCCTATAGAGATGGAGGAATACGGAAAACCACATAACATATGATGTGCCCAAACAAGACTTAATAGTCATGTTTTTGACAATCTAATTTTAGACATGTCATTCACAACAGAGTTACAATTAGCTTTGAACTTCACACAACTCATCAAAAGAGGAGTTCATTGTGAACAAAACTTAGTCAAACGAGGAATCCTTGCAGATCCCACACAAATGAATATGATTAAGAATGCAACAAACAAAGCTAAGTGGTGGAACAAAAACAAAAATGTCACTAACGATGGTGTCATTGATGTGAAGATAGTCAACTACGCACAACCCAAGGTGTCACTGCAAGGTGCACCTATGGCCAACCAAAAACCCATGGGGCCCACTCAACAAGCATATACCCAAAAATAATCTACCCCTGTACAAGTGGCCGCTGTGTCAAACAGTCAACAACAGAATCAACGCAGACCACGATTTCAATTCCAGCAATGAGATTTCACACCATTGGGAGAGTTGATAGAATCAGCTTTACGCAAGTTGATACAATCAAACACTATCACTCTCCCAGAAATCAAGGACTTTGAACAAGATGAAAACAAACCGAGGTGGTATAATGACAAAGATTTCTATGAGTTTCATCGGGTGAAAGGGCACAAAATGACTAACTGTTACCGATTGAAACATGCTATCCAAGATTTGATTGACACAGGGGTCATCGACGTGACAAATACCCAAACCAAAGGCACAACTGATCACACTATTTTCAATGATACCTTTCATGATCACACCAAGGGAAAAGCCTCCGGGTCTGGTGGACAAGCAAAACAAGTTAACTATACATATACCAACATTTATAATGCTATCAATTGCCTCAATCCTTCAGATAGCCATGTGGCTACAATCACTATCAAAGACCAAGGTAACAATTGTGCTGTAACAAAACGTCACACCAGAGTCATCTTGCAAGGATTACCATCCTCACCTACTGTCTCTACCAATCCTAAAGCAAACTCAGATCCACAAACAAGCATAGTGGACCAACTAAAGCGCACACCTACCCAGATCTCCATGTTTGACCTATTGCGCATATCTTCACAGTATAAACTGGCACTTGACCAAGCCCTTCAAAATGCAGCTATCCCAAGGGACATAACACCCAAGAGCTTCTAAACGATGGTCAACCATATAGCTGCTAATAAACATGCCACATTCACAGACTGTGATGTGCCACCACATAAACCCCTGCATAATGATCCTCTGCACTTACTTGTCTAGGTCCACAAAAATGCTATCCATAGGGTCCTTGTTGATGGTGGAGCTAGGTTAAACATCTATTCTCTAAAGTTAATCAAGAAACTTGGCTATTCAGAATCAAGCATTGATGTCACAAGGAGGATAAATATCAGAGTTTATGATGAAGAGGAAAGGTCCTCTAAAGGTATTATCATTCTACCTGTTCGTATTGGTCCTGTGGTAAAAAAAACTCCCTTCCAAATCTTAGACCTTGAGTTGGGATACAACATGCTAGTAGGGAGACCTTGGATACATGAAATGAAAGCTATACCTTTGACATACCATCAATGCATCAAGTTCCCACACTAGGGAGAGGAGATCATCATAGAAAGAGATCCCAATCCTTTCCAATATTGTAATGTGGTCCAAATCAACACTGATAACCAGGTACCATCAAACCAAGATGCAAGCATCCCATCCTCTTTAGATTCAAATCCCAAGGATGTCACACGGGCAGCAGGAAAGATAGTCATTAACCAGGATGCAAGTATTCCCTCCTCTTCAGATTCAAGTATTAAAGATATCACATAGAAAGCAGGCAAGATATCCATCACGAATAAGGGCTGTGGTGAATACAGATATGAAGAGGCTTTTACCATCATGCACATGACTCAAATACCAAGAACTCATGGCATGCCACAACCTGTTATTGCAACAGAAACTCCACAGCCTGTTCTATTCAGATGTCCACCCACCACCTTTGTCCGATGGGGAGACATAGCGAAAGAAAATCCTTTTGAACAAGACATCAATACCTGGTTATCCAAGATCCCCCTGAGACAATCTGACCACCACTACCCTTGTCAAACTATGGTAATGGTTACACAATGATACAAATATTTGGGTATGATGGTACAACCAGACTGGGGGAAAGACAACAAGGCATATTTGAATTGCCTCTCCCACCAACCCAGAGAAACATGAGAGGGTTGGGCTATGGACAACAAAGCACCAATCCTGTAATGCAAGACATTCAAGTTAACCAGGAACAAATAGCAGAGATGCACTGGGGGCACAACACAGAACATGTCTTGATAAGCAACATATTAGCACAGTTGTTGCCTGCCGAAGAGGGAACCACACAAACCCAAATAAACCTCCACATAGCAATTGATGATAACCAAGGAAGTGAGACATTTGACAAGCATTTTATTGAGACTGACTCCCATGAGTATGAGTGGAGATCCCTTCACAACTCTGAACTGTTGATCCCAAATTATTCCCCTCGGTCAGACATTATCATAAATCTAGCAAACCTATTTGACCAACTGACCATTATCGAACAACCCTGCATAGACAAGCATGTCATTTATCAGACCTCAAGTGGTGCGTCCACATCATAGACTAGTTTTGTAGGAACCATATCAACAGTCCCTTTCAGTCAACCAGAGCCAAACAAAAGTGAAAGTATCTGTCTTATACACCCTGAGCTCATAGAGTGGGATCAACAAGGACCACCTAATTTAGATGTCTTCAAGAATGATGAGGCTATAGCTCATTTCACAGGACTGAGGGAAGGCATTCCATCAAGAGACCACAAGTCAGGATTTTCCATTAACCTCGACAGAGTGACATATTTTGGGGAGGAGGCTCCTCTTTCTAGTCCACAAAAGAAAAAAGATCAAAAGAATGATAAAAAGCTAAAACAAGACGTATCTTCTAGCGAAAACCTCACTGAGGTGCTAGAAGATGGAAAGAAGGAACTCCTCCCCTTGATAGAGGAGAAATCAACATTACTAGCACCCAAATTGACAGAGGAAGTTAATTTGGGAGATGACAAGAACCCAAAGAACATATACTTGGAAAAATCACTCACCCCTAAGGAGAGAGAATAGTTCATCAGTTTCTTCAAGGCAAGGATGATCAATTTTGCATGGTCCTACTTGGATATGCCAGGGTTAGATCCAGAGCTAGTACTACACCATCTCTTGTTGCTACCTAATGCCAAACCTGTCAAGCAGAAACTGAGAAAGATACATCCCCATGTTGCATTGCTAGTCAGGGCAGAGTTGAAAAAGCTCCTAGATGCTAAGTTCATAAGACCTATACCATATGCGGAATGGATATCTAACTTGGTACCAGTTACAAAGCACAGTGGTCAGATACAGATTTGCACAGACTTTAGAGATCTCAACATAGCTTGTCCCAAGGATGACTTTCCTTTACCAAACATTGATATGATAGTAGATCTAATGGTTGGACATCAAATTCTATCACTCATGGATGGCTTTTCAGGTTACAATCAAATAAGGATTGCACCAAAGGACCAACACAAAATAGCTTTCACATGTCCTTGGGGAACATATTGTTGGAATGTCATGTCGTTTGGTCTAAAGAATGCTGAAGCGACATATCAAAGGGCTATGACAACTATATTTCATGATCTCATCCACAAAATAATAGAACACTATGTGGATGACATACTGGCCAAGTCAATACTTCGAAAGGATCATCTACAAGTTTTGGGACCAATCTTTGACATAATGTAGGAATTCAAAGTCCGTCTAAACCCAAAGAAGTGTGCATTTGGTGTCACAATAGGAAAATTGCTGGGGTTCATAGTGTCACATAGAGGAATCGAAGTGGACCCAACAAAAGTCAAAGCAATATTGGACATGCCTCCACCATCGAACCTGAGACAACTAAGAGGGTTACAAGGAAGGCTCTTATCAATCAGGCGCTTCATAGCTTAGCTAGCAGACAAATGCCACCCATTCCAACATCTATTTCCCAAATACATCAAATTCATATGGACAAAGCAATGCGAACATGCATTTCAAATATTCAGGAACTACCTTCTCAGGTCTCCTATATTGGTGCCACCAGAATAGGGTAGACCACTGCTTCTATATATCTCAGAGATGGAGTCAACATTAGGTGTACTCTTGGCACAACATGATGACACAGGAAAAGAGAGGGCCATCTACTATCTAAGTAGAACATTGGTTGGATATGAGCTAAACTATATGCCAATTGAAAAGTCATGCCTTGCAATTGTTTTTTCTTCCCAGAAGCTTAGACATTATATGTTAAGTCACCAAACAAAGTTGATCGCACATATCGATCCTTTAAAGTATCTCCTAAGCAAAGCAGCGCTCACCGGATGGCTAACAAAGTGGGTAATGATCTTAAGTGAGTTTGACATTGAGTACGTAGATAGAAATGCCATCAAAGGACAAGTGATCGCAAATCAACTAGCAGAGGCACCAATTCAAGACCACCAGCCTATTATTTCTGACTTTCCTGATGAATCTATCATGAAACTACAATCGGCGATTGAGGTATGATAACTTTATTTTGATGGATCATGTATGAACCATGGTGCGGGGGCAGGGATAGTGCTTATCACTCCAGATCATGATACCATTCCAAAGTCTTTCAGACTTAACTTCCCATGCACCAACAACATAGCAGAATATGAAGCACTGGTCATCGGTCTAAAGATAGCAATTCAATGGAGAATCAAGAACCTTAAAGTATTTGGTGATTCGTAGGGTGTCATCAGTCAAGTCAACGATGACTATATGACCAAAGATTAGAAACTCATACCGTACAGAGCACAGATGGAAAAACTACGTACCAAGTTCCATTACATTTTCTTCAAGCAAGTCCCACAAGCACAGAACAAAGCTGTAGATACGATGGCTACCATAGCATCACTGATTGATATGCCAGGTAACGAAAAAAAATTCTAGTTTCTAGTGGAACAACTCTTGGCGCCCTCACATCAGGCATCTATCACAGAATCAACATGTGTCCTTGTTGGTCCTAAATCCCCATGGTACCAAGATGTCTATAACTATCTCTAAAATAATGTCTTACCTTCCAACTTGTCTAGGAACCGGAGAAAATCCCTCATCTGCCAAGCCTCTAGGTATACCATCCTCTCAACTACTTTATACAGACAAAGTCTAGATGTAACATTACTATGATGTCTCACTTCCATGGAATCCCAAAAAGCTTTGTATGAGGTAAATGAAGGAATTTGTGGAACCCATAGAGGTGGTAATAGCTTAGCTAAAAAGATCATTTGCATGGGATACTATTGGCCCACAATAGAGACAAATGCACACAAACATGTTCAAAGGTGTAGACAGTGTCAAATTCATGGAGACCTCATCCATGCACCAGCCCAGGAACTAAATCCTATCACATCACCATTGCCATTTTCAATGTGGGGATTTGACCTAGTAGGCAAAATTACACCTTCTTCAGCAAACAGACACAAATACATCATAGCTGCAATAGAGTACTTCACCAAGTGGGTGGAAGCAATTCCCTTCACTTACATCACTGGAAAGCAAATAGCAATGTTCATACTTAACCACATTATCTGTCGATATGGGATCCCTCAAACAATCCTGACTGATCATGGTACACCTTTCTAGAACAAGGATGTTGAAGAGCTATGCGAACAATTCCATATCAAACAAGGGTTCTCCTCATTTTACTATCCTCAAGGGAATGGCCAAGCTGAAGCCACAAACAAAACAATCTTGAAGATCTTTAAGAAAACAGTGAATGAATCAGGGCAAGACTGGCATTTATAGCTTAGTCTCGCATTATGGGCATACAAAACTAGTGTGAGAACACCTATAGGAGCCACTCCTTTCTCCCTGGTCTATGGATCAAAGGTGGTATTACCCCTCGAAGTGGAAATCCCATCTCTAAGGATATCATTGAAGAACCTGGTTTCAGATGAAGACTATAGAGTAGCAAGGCTCAATGAACTGGAGTTACTAGATGAAAGAAGACAACATGCCTTTGACCAATTACAAGGCTATCAAAATTACCTTAGAAGGAACTATCATAAGAAGGTTGAGCCACAAAAAATTGAGGTAGGAGACCTTGTCCTCATGGAAAATCAGAAGAATCAAGTAGAGCGAGTAAAACTCGGAAAGTTCAAGCCTAACTGGCTAGGACCATTTGTCATTGTCGGCTCTACTCGGAGTGGGGAATTCATCCTATCAACACCAGAAGGAGATCAGATACCTAGATACATTAAAAACATGCACCTCAAGAGATTCTACCCTTGAGGTCTCTATGGTTAAGGCACCTATCTACATATCCAGAAAATACCAAAAAAATCAAAAAATACAAATGTTACCTTGGTGAAAACATGGAAATCAAGCGCCTTGGCGACAACAAAAAAAGCAAAAATAGTAAAGAGAAAAAAAATCACTCTCTCAGTGAAAACCTGGCAATTAGGTGCTATTGAGTAGGTACCTTGGTGAAAATCTGGCAAACAAGTGCCAAGTGTTCAAAATCCAGCTTCACCATCAATGAGCTCCAAAAGCTTGAGCAGATTACAAATGCAAGACTGAATATCCAAAGCTGTATCCAGAAGCACACTCCCCTCTGAGCACCAAGCACTTACCCATGGTTAATACTGGTCCACCAGACTAGGGGGCGATTCTAAATATCTTGAAAAAATCCTAAAAATCAGAAAAGTCATAAAAAAAAATCCTAAAAAGTTCAAATATCAAAAGAAAAATCAATCTTCATAAAAAACATTCAAAAAAAAAATTGCAAAATCCCAAGCAATAAAATCGGTTATCAAGAGAGCAGAGGGTGATCACGCCCAGTCAATCAATGTCACAATCATGAGCTTTGCAAATTAGCATTGGGCTCATCTGACACAAATTTATCAATCTATCAATTCAAACAACAATCAACTAGCAACCAAGCCAATCTATCAATTGTCACAATCATGAGCTTTGCGAATCAACATTGAGCCCATCTGACACAGCTTGATCAGCTACCAAAATGATCAAATCAAATCTATCAACTGTCACAATTTTGAGCTTTACGAACAAGCATTGGGCCCATCTGACATAGCTTAATCAGCTGCCAGCATGATCAGAGAAATCAAGCAAATCAAGCCTATCCAAAGAGTCAAGCCAATCAAGAGAATCCAACTGCATCAAGGAACCATCCAAAAATATTTACTAGGTCAGTCAAGTCGGTCAGATGTCAGTCTATATTTCATGATTATGTTCTTATGCTACTCCAGGATCCACCATGTGAGGAGAGTAGCTATGATAGATCATGACTTATTTTCTTTGATTGTTGTCTGTTGAATGTGCACTTTGATTTTAGGGCCCTGATGATTTAGGATAAATGAAGTAGGCGCTGTCACTTATCTGGCAGCCGCGCAGATCCACGATCTGAGAATAACCCTGGAAAGAATTGGAAATTCCTTCTCTTTTATTTTTCTTGTTTGGTTTATAGAATCAAGAGCTTGCAACACTATTCAGATCGACTTTGAGTTTCTTTGGAGTTCTATCTTGGTTTCTATGGTCTTTCCCTTTATGTTCCAAACAAGAGCTCACGATGCTATCTAGATGGACTTTAGGGGTGTAGGAGTTCTATCTTGTTTTCTTGGCTTTCCCTTTCAGAAATCAAGAGCTCACAGTGTTATCCAGATGGACTCTGGATGCATAGGAGTTCTATCTTGGTTTCTTTGTTTTAGATTAATTCAGAGGGCAAGCGGTATCCAGATGGTCAATATCTAGGTGCTCTTGGCTCTCTTTTCTTTTCAAATAGGGAACATAGTTGAACCCAAATGGTCAATATTTGGGTGCACTAGGTTCTCTTTCTATTCAATCTCTCTACTCATTCTGATTTCAAGAGGTCATGGTAGTATCCAGGTGGTATGTGATCTAGATCATTTGATGCTCTTTGGAATTTCTGAAAATGCAAAAAAAGATGCAATGATGACAATTATTGAAAACAGGGGCAGCAACTTGGGACATTCATCCTTTCTATCAGATCATATCTATCCAAAAAAAGAAAAAAGAACACGTTTCTATTATTCCATTCTATTAGATCAATCTCAAAGAACATCTATCAAACTAACTTCTTTCTAACTAAAACATGCATTACTCAGATATTTTGTGCATAATAGATTGCATTCATTCTATTAAGTACATTAAAAAAGAAAAAAATATGGTAATTGCATACATGATAATCATAAAATCACATGCATCCATAAGCATCTCATATAAACATGAATTTCATTTTTACCATCCTGCATGAACATGTCAGTATCATAGGAAAAGTAAATCATCAATATATGAGTCTGTATAATAGAATCATATTGCATATACATCTCATCATCTAAACCACCAAATCATGTACAATCATACGTAAAGCAAAGTAAACCATTACACATCATATCAAAAACACAAGCTGCATCTCATATAAATCAAAATATCTGAGTACAATGAACGGTCACAAGTCTGATCAAAGAAAGTAATCAATATATATAGATATCAGTGTGTCGGGATACAAAAAATGGAACTACTCAGAGTATATACAATGGAATCACTACAAAAATGGTACATGATACATAAGTCAATAGGAGCTACCCCCACCCTCACCAGGACGTGGATGAGGGGGTGGCATGTCAGAATCTATCCTATGGGAGGAACCAAGAGCTCTAACACCATTGCTCTGAGATCACTGGGCCCTACTAGATCTCTGCGAAGTTGTGTAACTAGGCACCCTCTGTGCTGCAGGAACTGCACCCTCATAATGATGCCTCCAATACTCAATCTCTCTCTAACCATCATGTCCAGATCTATAGTAACTGTCAAGAACCTCCTGGTGTGAGACATCCTATACACTATCAATAAATGAGTGAACCTCAGCTCGAGCCTATCGCTCTGTGGACTCGGCTGCTGTAACCCAAGACCTCCAAAGCAGTAGCACATGCATCAGATAAGGCAAGTCAGGCCTGAAGGTCCTAAACCTGCTGAGTGAGGCACTCCACTTCCAAGGGATCATCATCCATGCCACCCATAGCAACGTCCATATCCCCCTCCTCTGTCTTGTCTGCCAAACCCTCTCCTCCTCTCCTCCTAGCAACCCATGAATCATCAGCACTCTTTGAGCTCTCCCCTGTGCTGCTACTAGTGCTACCACTATCCCTAGAGGAACCAGTCTCTGCACTCTACTCATCTAGAGCCTCCATGTCTATATCCCTAATCTCAATGTCAACATCCTCAATAACCACTCTATCCTCCTCTCTAGGAGCCAAAACAATAGCTATCCGCCTGCGTACTCTCTGAACTAACTGAGGTGCCTCCTCCTCCATGGCCTCCTCATCCTCCAAAATAGTGCCCAACCCAACTCAATGAGCACTAGTCTGTCCCCCACTCCTGCCACCACTAGTCCTAACCCCGCCACTAGCACCCTGAGGACCAGGATCATCACCTCCATCATCTCCCCTACCCCGTCCTTCGTCTCTCCCATCATCCCTCCCTCCCTTACCCCATCCACCATCTCTCCCCCATCCCTACCTCCCCTGCCACCACCTCTCCCTCCATCATGGCCTCCCCTACCATGCCATACCCATCGGGCCCTCCTCATAATAGTCCTGGCAACAGGATTTAACACATCTGTAAGGGAAACCAACCGATGCTGCAACCAATGGGCATCATACTGGGGTGTAGTGCCTGAAAAAAACAAATTCAACTATCAGTACCATAATAGATAAATACATAACTATCAAAACAAGATATGAGAAAGTATCAGAGAGTAGAAAGGAAGTACATAAGCAATCAGAAATAAGACAAACTTGGGTCTATAGTGGCAGAGCGCTAGGTCCATGCCACAGGAAGCAAACCTAAAAACTTAGTGCGAGTAGCATCAAGTGATACTACACCACCCCAAACAGCAGTATCCCTCGACCTCCGAGAAAAGTATGCATAAGAATCAGATACATCTTGTTGCTCTCCAAACTGGCACAACACCCTATCGGTGTTGTGAAAGTCTATCATATGAATATGATTAGTCACACGACCAATCAAGTACCTCGGCTGACGACAGAATGGAAGATGGATGTCCTCTCCATCCCAGATGGGACAATCTCTATACGACCTCCAAATGAAATAAGGAATCATATCTAACTACTGCCGCCAGTATGTCAAGTGACCTATATGCATCTAAAAAATGGCTCCATCATACATGAATACATACAGCCTATCAGCTAGAAGGGCACAAGCACCAATAGTATGACATACGACAATATTCTCCCATGCCCAGATCTAAAGGAGGGTCGCACCACAGCCGAGTGACTTACCATCAAAGTAAGCCGCATATAACATATGAAAATGCATGTGGGCCAACATGCATGGACCCCAAGAAAATACAGTATGATCCCTAACCATGCTCTATAATACACTACCAAAGCTGACATAAAAACCACATTGTCGACGATTGGGGCATAAGATGCCACATATCAAACTGCCCAGCAAAGTGGATAGCTTGTCAAGGCCCAACCCGAATCTAGACCATGGAATATCATAGTCACCAACAAGCCCAAGCTGATCTTGGGGCAATCTAGAAAGCTCAGTCAATGCAACAACACCAGTGCGGGTGGAATACTCCACAAGATCGCCCTGGATAGGGAGTTGGAGGATGCGATACACATCCTCCAAAGTCACTGTACACTCGCTGGTAGGTAACTAGAAAGTGCAAGTCTCTGAATGCCACTACTCTACAAGAGCAGAGATCAGACCCCTATTGGTCGTGATCTCAAGCATATAACAAAGCCAGTACAAACCAAGATCACAAAGCACTGACCTCTTATCCTCTGTCAGTTGAAATCTATATACAAGGCCCGCAGGCCTGGACTCTCGACAGCGCAAGATGCCACATATCAAACTGCCCAGCAAAGTGGACAGCCTATCAAGGCCCAAACTGAATCTGGACCATGGAATATCATAGTCACCAGCAAGCCCAAGCTGATCCCGGGGCAATCTAGAAAGCTTAGTTAATGCAACAACACCAGTGCAGGTGGAATACTCCACAAGCTTGCCCTGGATAGGGAGTTGGAGGATGAGATACACATCCTCCAAAGTCACTGTACACTCACCGGTGGGTAACCAGAAAGTGCAAGTCTCTGAATGCCACCGCTCTACAAGAGCAGAGATTAGACCCCCTATTGGTCGTGATCTCAGGCATATAACAAAGCCAGTACAAACCAAGATCGTGAAGCACTGACCTCTCATCCTCTGTTAGCTGAAATCTATATACAAGGCCCGCCAGCTTGGACTCTCGACAGCGCAATATCCGCCTAGTGAACTGCACATAAAATTAAATCAGAAAAATATCAGTTTCAGTCATTGAAGAAAGTAACAGAAGCAAGAAAAAGAAGATAACAGACAAGGACATCAGGCAAACAGTGCTAAAAAATCAATTGCGGTAATAAAGCAATACAAATGCGGTACTTTTAGGTGATTGCAAAACACAAATGGCAGAAGCGGCATACAAAATTAAATTGTGGCATTTAACATACACAAGTGCGGCACCATCAATTACGACATTTAAACCGCAATTGTGGCAAAACTGCAACCGATTGTGGCATGCATCACATTTTTTCAAATAAGTACATTTTTTAAAAGCAATAAATGAATGCATTAATGACATGCAAAGCGAGAAAACTCACTGGGCATCTAGAGCCAGCTGGTCTGTAGTAGGTCCGGACTCAGTCAGATATGTGAGTGACACCAGGAAGGCCAGCCATCGCTAGAAAATAAGAAGAAAAGAAGGCAGAAATCAGAAAGCAAACTCACTAAGATATCAGAGCTCCAAGATCGCAATATGGAGAATGAATGGCTCTTTTGGCTATTTATAAGGGTTCCAAAAAACCCTAATTTCACTAGGAGCTCCAAAATTTCTTCTCGGTCCCCGGAAACTTCGATAGTCAATAACAGGGGCATATTAAACCATTTTCAAATCCGCCAGCTACCTAGTTTCAGACATTGCAGTTTCAACAAATTAACGCTCATGTCGCGACTTTTCACTCAAATTTGTTGAGGGGGCATATATACACCTACTACTGCCGGGGCAAGCTGGGGAAAAATCAAAGAATCTTTGACACACTGCGACAAGTCACATCGCATCAAAGAGGGGCAAATGTAGACACCCTAAAATGGACAGGCTTGCGACTTTACATTAAAAACACTAATTTTCATCTATTAATTAATGGTTTTTTAATCATTAATTAATCATCTATTTTATTCTAAATTCATTCTCCAAATCATCTAATCAGATTCCCAAAATTAATTAAATAATTAATTTTATTTAATTAATTAGCTTTAATTGATTAATTACCATTATTTTATTAATTAAACTCAATTTCCTATAGTTTAAATTCAAATATTTAAACTTACTAATTAAATTCTTCCAATTAAATTAATTTAATTTCATCAAATAAAGCAATTCTTAATAAAAAAGAATTCAATTATCT
>MU227850.1:942922-969094 GCA_018584345.1 Thuja plicata
TTAAGAGGCAAAAAGCCCACCACTTAGGAAGATGTGTAGAAAAAGGAACTTTATTTATTTTTATTTAATTTATTTCCTTTTTCAACAAAGAGGGATTTAAGTGGGGGTTTTATTTAATTAAAAGAGGTATTTTCTTTTAATTAAATAAGATTATGTAATTTAATTAAAAGGGATATTTTAATTAAATGAAATAATATTATTTAATTAAGAGAGATTTTAATTAAATAAGATTAGATTATTTAATTAAAAAGGAATTTTAATTAAATAATATTATTTTATTTAATAAAGAGGAATTATTTTCTTTTAATTAAATAAGATAATTGATGAAATGATCAAACCTTAGGAAATATTGAAATAATTGAATTAATCACGATTTGATCAAAGAAATTGATTTGAATTGAAAATGTTGCAAAGCATTGATTCAAGAATTTGATAAATTGATAAATAGGGGCCCATAGTCTAGGCGGTCATTTTAGGGTGCATACAATACCACATCTGAAGATCAATCATGTTGATGCAAACACTGAGATGGACAACAACGTATACATCTATACATTGCAAGGTACATATCTACACCAAAAATCAAGACATTGTATTGCTGATGGATAGGGAAATTCAAGGAGTATATTATGTGAAGGGATGAAAGATGATATAGATGATAAAATAAGCATAAGTATTTTCATTTGGCATTGTTGTCAAAGGGAGAGAGATATTATTATTATCATACAAAAGGGAGAATTATCATACAAAGGGAGACATGATCTCCATATCACATAAAAGAGATATATGATAAAAGGAGAGATTATATCAATATCCATGAAGAGAAGTTCCTGAGAATCAGAAAGGGAGAGTTAAATCAATATTCTAAGGGAGAGAATTAACAAAGGGAGAGAGTTCATACAAGAGAAAGAATGTTGTCAAAGGAAAAAGAGATTATCAAGAAGAGAAACAATCAAGGCAGAGCACATATCAAAATAGAGATATCAAATAATACATCTATCCCGTGAAGGGATTAAAAATTGAAGACAACCACTCTGCATGAAACAATTCTAAGATAATTTTGAGCTTACCGAGAGCCATACATTTGTAATAGTTACATTAGGAAAGCTTGATGAAACTGTATATTTCATATTGTATTAGTGATAGTATAGTATGATAATGTAACATGTTGTCGTCAATGCCAAAGGGAGAGATTGATGACATGTAACTGATTGAATGTTTGAAGATGTTAAGTTGATAACCGAAATGCAAAAGGATAATGCAAGACATTAAATTAGTTAATGGATTGTATTGTCATTGATGTCAACTTGATATAATCTAATCAGTTATAATCAAAGTGTCAAAGACTTTAGAGGATCAGAGAGATAAAGATTATGCTTTCTGTAATGCATAAAAGACAAGCATTCACTTTGTGACTACAAGCATCGACGGTCAGTGGAACCCGATGGCTAGAAACATAGAGCAAACCGAAGGAGAAGCCCGAGGAGAACTGGAGTGTTGACCAACGCTATCAGAGAGTTTAAACTAAAAATAACTGGAGTTCACAAATGATAAAATATCTAGCTGGCAGATCTAAATATAGAGTTAACTAGTAGTTATCATTGTTTTCATCAACAAGATAAGCCAAAGATAAGTGATTGATTTAAAGCTGATTTGTCCAGTTGGCAAAAAGATCTCAGCGAGATAAAACAAGAATTTTCTTTAAATCTAATTGGCGAGAATTGTGGATCATGCCAAGATCAAGAAAATCAAGAACCTAACAAAGGTGATATCATGTCTATAAAGAGATTACTCAATTCATTTCGAATTGGTGAGGGTGAAGAAATGAACAAGAGGATGCTGAAGAGAAACTGATGAAGAGCAACTTCAAACAGTGCTGATCAACAAGCTAAGGAAAGAGCTAAAGAATTCTGTAGACACCGAGCAACAGAGCACAACATCACCAATCAGAATCAAAGTGGAGAAAGGTATAAACAAAGTTATATTGATCAGAATAGTTTGTGAGATTACAATAGATCTGAATATCTGCAAGTATAGTTGTCTATGTGAAAAGATCATACTATTTTAGTTTAACCATTGATTTAGAAATTCTCTTAACCGAGCGGGATTTAAAGATCCTTTCTATATTGAGATACATCCAATGGAGTATCAAATTTTTTTATCATGAAGATAGCATGAGATGCTAGATACCTATTAAGAGGACAAGTGAGTGTTTGATCAAGGATGGTAGCATAGAGATGCCCGATATCAAGTGATAGACTAAAATTTTAAATCCTCTAACAAGGTCACACCTAACAGTGTGTTTGTAACCTTTAACAATGTTGGCTCTTCACTGAGCACACTTCAGAAGAGTGAAAATATTGGGTTACCGGTCCGAAGTGGGTTTTCCCTTAACAGGGTTTCCATGTTAAAAATCCATGTGTAAATGTGTTTATGAGTCATAACTTTAGTGTTTTGAATTACACTTAACTTAATTGGATTGATCGGTATACACTAGATAATTTACTGTCTTTTGGTAAATTGACAGACTGCTAATCGATAAATCTATAGAAGAAGGTTTTACAAAGCATTCCGATGAGTAGTAAATTGATATAAGTATTTGGAGGCATTCATCTTATAGGAATAAAGATAACTAGAGGTATAATTCTATGGTACTAAGTTTTAAGGGTTGATTATTGGAATATTTTTGAGGCCACTGATTCACCCCCCTCTCAGTTATTACTAACAAAATCATAAATTATAGATCATATAATCAATGCATCCATCAATATCATAACTCATATAGAAATTTATGATCATCATATTAAAAGTACACATCATACATCAATATGGTTACATAATCAAAATAATCATCATATAATCAGTGCATTCATACATCATCATCCTATAGACATACAATTTTGTCAACAAATTAATGCTCATCTAACACATTTTTTTGCTTAATTTTTTGAGGTGGCATAAAATCAACCTTCTATCGTCGAGGCAAGCTGGGACAAGATCAAAATAAAAAATTATTTGACACAACGCAACAAACCACGTTGTATCAAAAAGGAGAAAATATAGACACCCAAAAATGGACAGACTTGCGAGCTCACATTTAATCACTAATTATTTCTCTATTAATTAAATGGTTCTTTAATTATTTAATTAATCGTCTACAAGGGTCACAAAGTCTAACTAGTTTCCAAAATTTTTTGCAATCATTCGGTCCCTTTGCATTTGATTTAAGAATTTTATATTAATCGGGGATTTGACATTCAGTGTGGCATGGATTTCGGAGATAGGCAGAGGGCCTAGATACTAAATTGCATGTATGTATTCAACCATTTGTTTTAGGGCCTCTTTCATCTCTTTCTTCTCCTTTGCATCTTTCCAAATCCTTGATGAGATCTTTTTATTAGATGATTCAAAGAATTTCATATTTTCCTCCCTCACGCCTTTCCAAGATCAGTCCTTTGTATTTCATATTCCTGGGGAGATATTTTACTCTTATCTTTTCCCATGGCCAGTTTGGCTATCTCATGCATCTAATGACCTATACTTTCATCAAAATTTATCCTGGATTTCATTTTTGGCTTCTTAGTCTTTAAGGACTTCCCAAGACATTTTCTCACCTAACCTCGACTGGGACTGAAATAGGGACAATACTCCTTTTTTTTCTTATAGACATTTCCATCCATTTAGGTGCTCCACAGGGCTTGGCCTGGGGTGCATGAACCTTTATGCTGCCTATCAAATCCAGTGAGTCCTCTTGACCATCTCCCACTTCTATCTTCTTGTCAGCATCCATCTTTGTTGTGTGGGTTTCTTCGGAGACTTTATCTTTCTTTGGTTATTTGCCTCCCCTACTGACTCTAGGTCTATTAGAATGTTTAAACCCGACCATTTTTTATTGTTTCTCTTACTTCATGAATGAGTAACTTGAGGAGGTAGTGAGGGCTGAACTTGAACTTGAAATTTTCTTGGAAGGGGTTCAAGTTCAAATTCAATTTCAACTACACTTGTAATAGAGTATTTAACGATTGGATTAGTGGAAACAAAAATAATTTTGGGAGAACTTAACCACACATACTTGTTTTTAGAAGTTAACTTCCTGATGGTGGAGTTGGTTGTTCTTTGTCCCTCGGGCCATTTTTTTGTTTTCTTGATTACATTGTAAGTCCTCACCTGTAGATTATCTTCCTCCATTTATTCCAATCTACATCTAGAATAGGAAGATCTTGAGCCTTTTTAATGTACTGAGGGTCTATCACTTCATCACCTTCTTTTTCTCCAACTCCATCAATATTCAATTCAATTTTTAAAGTGACAATCTGCCCAAATGGTAATCTAGAGCAGGTCCTCCGCACTTTACACGATGTAATAGTTAGGAATAAGTGATGTTGATTCCCCTCTTGAAAGAATGATGAAGTCACTCCCAAGGTTCTTAGTGGTCATGGTACAACCGCGTGGAGAATCAACTGAAGATAAATGTGAATGTTCACAAGGAGGCCTTTGCTGGTATGATTAAAAATTGAGCCTACAAAATAAACTTTAGCACTTTTTTGTATTTTATTGATTTTCAATGTATGCCATTTCCTAACAATCCAAATCTAATTTTAAACCCTATAATGATTTTCTATCTTAACTAATTTCCAAAAAATATCAAAAGATTGAGTAACGATAATTGTAAGAAAAATTGCTAGAAACGAAATCTAAAGGAAACAAACCATAGTTGAATCATGTTTGCAAATCAAATGATGAAAATATGGAAACCCACAAAACATAAATAAGATGAACTTACAATTTCAATTTAGAAGGTGCAATATTTTGAAGAAACTTTTCCCATATATAAGAATTTTCAAAATTCACCAAATCATGAAGCCACCATATGCACGCACACATGAGACAAGTTCATCTTTAAGCCAATAGAAAAAATATTTCCAAAATTTTCATATAAGGGTGAGGCAATAATGATAAACTCCAAACTAATTAATCACAAATACATTTGCAATAAAAAATAGTTGGCTCTTTGAAATAAATGAACAAGCATGCACATATTCATAAATTTTGCATAGATAGCAGAAGAATCACACCATGGATGAAGCACCAACAACATATAGCTTTATTTCATAACTAATCCACTCTTAATTACATCTTTGTAATGAAATATGTAGAGCTTCAACTTGGAAAATTAGAAACCCATAGCTAGGGTTTCATCTATAGAAAACATGGCACAATAAAAATAAATCTAGAGTTTAACAATGCAAAACTACTCCTAAACTGATTGCTAACAAGTTTGTATGGATTCCCACTAATGTATACAGTGAATACATACAAAACTAGACTGGAATTAATCCCTAAATTGAATAAATTTGAAATGTAGCTCCGTTGTTTCTTCTCCTTGTTTGTACACAGATGATCTTATTTTTGATGTTCACACCCAAAATGTATGGATCTTAACTGCTCTTCTGATGTGTAACTAATAGAAGACCCCTTGACTTGAAAAAATAACCTCTAGTCAGTATTCAATCCACCCAAAAATGATCTTATGTGAAAAACAAAATTGAAAAATGCATGCCCAAGAATTTCGGGGTTGTGGACCTCCGAAAAAGGCCATACTGAAAATTTGGCTAAGTATGCAAATTTGATATTCCTGGATTTTCAAGGTTGTGGACCTCCTAAAATGCAATTATTTTTTTGGAAAAGTCTAAAAAATGACTCAAGTCCACAAAATTGACTAAGTATCAAAAGACACTTAGTTCTCTAGAAGAATGTTTGGGTGAGCTTTGCAAACTCTCTCTACGATCTCCTAGACTTCATAAAAATCAAGGAACTCTATGGATTCTAACCTCCTCCACCTTACTCAGAATGAGGTAAGATTTGAACTGAAAAATTTGATTCCCTCTATGTGATCCATTATGTAGTTCATGTCCTCTTTGAAATAAAACAATTATTGCAGATTTCCAATGTATTCACCCTGACTACAATTATAATAAAATGATGGACAATGTTCTTTGTGGAATACAAATTTTTTTTATTATCATCCTCATACAAATCCAAGTCCATTCCCTCAAATAATTTCTCAATCTCCTCTACCCACAATATATCATATTTTCTCCTTTTTCAATATTTTCCAAGTTCTCCTGATAGCTTTTAATGGAAACATCAATGACAACAACCCACTCATCAAAATTATTCAACTCTGCACCTTCATATAATTTTACCAAAATTTGGAAGCGTTGCTTTTTTATGACCTTCAAATCTCAAATTTCTCATTTCCATTGTTCTATCTTATCATAAATGCAATGCTCTCCTTCCATCAGGTCAATGAGATTTGTTACCTCAATGACAATTATTCTAAAATGCTTCAAAACCATGTGAATAGTCTCAACTCTAAATCTCACAAAAATCAGACTTCCAATCCATAGTTTCTTTTACAAAAGTTGTTGTAGATTATGGGGGTGATCTCTCCTCAAGTGTTTCTTGTAATGTTTCCCCTAGATGATCTTGGTCAATAGGACCAACTATCTTATTTACATAGTCCTTTAGAGTCACAACCTGCGCTTTGAGACCCTGAATCTTTGTTTCATCTTTATCCAAATATTTAAACATTTGTTTCAACCCCAAATCAACCAATGCGTTGCTACCTTCATGGGTGGGTTACCCTAAATCAACCTCCTCCATCATATAATATTTCAGAGTTATCTCTATAACACTTGTCATAGGAGTAGGTATTGTCACCTGAACTTTCCACCAACCACTATTATCTTGTGTAACATATGACATCCTTTGAGATTTTTGGCTAGAATCCCTCCTATGGAATGCCTACCCCAATGTAGGCATGTCGACATCCTATTCTTCTATGTATATTATCCTTCGGGGTTATATTTCTTTAGCCAGCTAGGTGGGCTTATTAGAGGCTATTAAATGTTCATATGGGGCTATATTCAGGATAGACCTCACTCCATGATCCCTTTCTTCTTCATCTCCTTCTTCATATTATTCTCTTTCCAAATCCTCTCTTATCTCTGAATTCTCTGGGGTCTCCTCTCTTTCTTCCTCCTCGCATTCATCATGTTGTTGTTCATGCTCTAGAGTTGTATCTCTTCTTGGAGGTGGTGAAGGAATTTTTTGTTTCTCTACCTGTTCTTGTGTTTCTACTTTATCACCCACATTCTTAGGAGTCTTTTCTCTTTCATCTTCAGAAGATGAACTAGCTAATAATTATGCCCATAATCTAGTTGTTGATTCATGTTTCTTCTTTAGCAACACCCTTTCTACTATTACCTGTGAAAATGATGGAGGTCAAGGATTCAAAATATATGGCTCTTGAGTAGCCTGTACCAAGCTATCACCCTTAGGTTCCTTAGTTGCTATATTTGTATCAAACTCTCCCTCCTCAATCTCTATTGTATATTTTTCTATTCTATCTCCTTGTTCCCCCTCCCTTGTATCCTTTTCTATCCCAGGTTATTGATTGAAGGATGGGTGAATAGGTATTTATGTCTCTATTTTTTCATTGAATTCTTGGTCTACATCTATCTCCTCCTCCTGACTTTCATTTATTCATGTTGGAGGGGTAGTAGCTCTGACCTATCTTTGTACTTGAAAGGGTTCTTGTACCGGTGTTGCAATAGAGTCAAAATTTAGATTGACAAATTGACTAGGAGGATCAAAGAATCTGAGAATACCCTCAAAGTATGGTAACTCAATTTTGTCTGATCCTAAGTTACCCTCTATCATCTCAGCCTCTATGCTTGGTTCTAAGTCAGTTGCCTCCTTTTGTACTTGGGGTTGAGAAACCCTTGCCTGTTCTACTCTTCTGGAAGTTGCAGTATTTTTTTGAGTTATTCTCCTTAAGGGGACATCTTCTATCTCCTCTTCTTCACGTAATGTCTCCAACTGAGGTGATCTCAAATCCCTCTTTCTCTTGTAAACCTTGACCTTTAGTAGGGGATTTACATCCTCCTTCCTTTGGCTTGATGTAGAAGGTGTCTTAGGTATCTAAGATGGATCACTATCTTGTTTTATAAGAGGTGCATTATCATCTTTTCTTTTCCCCTTCCCCTTCCTCTTCTCTATAAGACCATAAGTCGGAGGCCTTGCATGCCTGTAAATTGTTTCCGATTGTATGGGAGAATTTTATTTGAATGTTAGGATGTTTATTTTATTTCCGTTCACTTTCTCTAACTTAGAAGGTGGATTTAGCTAAGGCTTCACGGGGACTGGATCCAAATTTAAAGCCTTCTTTATCAACATTTTTGTTATCTCAATCACATGTCAAACCTTGAATTCAATAGTATCATTCTTGTGTCTACCAATCTCCACATTCAGAATGGGTTGGGTATGCACCTTGTCTTTATTATACAATGGATCTAACACATCCTCAAATTCTTTATCCCACACTTTGGGAGGGATTTTCATCTCTAATTTATCCGTAGCCAATTCAATAGGTATTCTATAGTAATCCCAAATCTTGATCTCGTAATCATAACTGGAATTTATCTAGTGATCTTCATGCAAGGATCATGTTTGTAATGCCTCCCTACAATGTGGTTGAATGTACCAATGGGATCAAACCTAGGCCTTATTAATTTGACCTCCTACAGAGGAAATTAATCACAGTCCAGCCCTATTTATTTGCAAACCTTTATGTTTTGTAGAGAGTGGGATCCTATGCAGATAGGGAAGTCCCAGGAGTGCTTCTTCTTCAACCGAATGACTTCATAAGCATTTGAGAGCTTCGTGCCCATCTCTAATAAAAAAATTATTTTTGATGGACAATGTGGCAACTTATTGGGATTAATGATACTCCTAGAAACCTAGATGTAAGTAAAGGTTTTATAGTGAATATAATAAGCCCATAGGGCTCGAACCTTTTTTGTAGCTTCTTCTGAAAGTCTCTTGGCATAATATCCTTCAATAGACCAGATGATTGCAAAGATGAAAGCTTCATTTTCAATCATGTACTCCAAACTCTCATCTTTTAGCTTCTCCTTCCTCAGTAGTTTAGGGTATATAGTATATGGCTAGACATTTTGGTCATTGAATGACCCTTTCCTATTGAGCCCTAGATATCTATATCTGGCAGCGAGGAGATATACTATATAATATGTCATATAGAACCTTGGGTCATGCTTTACCTATCTCTATTGTAAGTCCAAGTTATCACTTAGTATTGTCTCCCAATCAATTTTGACCCTTCTCCCTTTGATCTTATATATGATGTGGATCATCCATGGTTCAAACTGATATACTTGGCAGAGGCAATACATCTGCCTTAACATTGTTACTGCAACCTTCATATCATCACTCAAGTAACCTCTTCTCATATCTATGCTTTCAAGTTTATTCTTTGGAAGTTTTTAGATAAGATATTCCATATTTAAATTTTCATAGGCATCCAAAGTGTTATTCTCAAACCACCTCATCCATCTCTCTTTGGTTATTGAATAGAAGTGATCAACTCCCTTCTACAAATGGAAAACATCTTCAATGGTGTCTGGTCTCAGATCTAATACAATATCTCCTACTTTATTCTTCACCACCTTTTCATCTGAGATGTAGTGATGAGCTAGGGCCATGATTAAGTCAGAAAATATCTTGGAGACTAGATGCCCAACTAAATTTACCAAACCAATGAATACCATTGCAGTGTAGTTCGATGATCTTCTTGCTGGATTTGCACAATGCCTCAGGAATGAATCCCAATTAGAGTGCCCAAAGTCAGTATCCATGATTTCTGCATGTAGGTTCCCTACCTTTGTGGGGGTATTGTATCCTTTGATGTGGTACTTCATTGGAAATTTTTTTTCCCTTTCTGACATTCTTCATGAAAAAAATGATGTCAACTATCCATTATTGAAAGTATAAAATAATTCTCTTATCTAGAGCTAATTAAAGAAAAAACCCTAAAAAAACTAGAAAGGAGCACTAAAAAACCATCAAACTAATCAAAACCCCAAATTTATGGATTCTTCATAGTTTCAGACCTTTGTAGCCTGATAAAATTCTCAAACTATGAAAATTTGACACTACAAATTATTGGCAACGATCTTGTTAGGTGATCTTCGGAGTATCAGAGTCACAAAGATACTTCGGTGTGTGAAAGTGTGAAACTTCACAATGTTGTGGAGTTAGTCGATTTCAAGGTTGTTGGTTCTACATAGTTTTGGAGTGTCTTAGATTCATGATGGTCTCAGTGTGCGCAACACCAAAATTCTAAAGTACTCTGACTTAGGATCTAGCAAATGTTGAGCTAGGGTGGTGATTTCAGAGTTTCAAAGTGTGAAACTCTGATAGCTCTAAAGGATGGATAGACTGAAAAACCTTAAGGAAAATTTGATTAGACACAAAACCATAAAAAGAGAAGGAAAGAACCCTAACTAAATACTAGAGATGAGGGAAACCCTAGGATGACGATGACACACAATGAAAGAGGAAAAGGAAAAAACTACAAAACCTACCTCGAAGGCTGTAAATAAAAATGAAAATTTATGATGCTTGAGCTTGAAATGATTGATCTAAAAGGCAAGATGAATCACAATAGGGAAAAAAAGTGTTGGATTACTAAGAGGGGGGTGAATCAGAAATCTATGACACTTCAGACTTTAAAACTTAACTCTGATTCAACTAGGCAGGATAAACAACAACAACTGAATCATTAAATAACTTCAATAACTCAAACAGTTAATTGCATTAATAGTAAATATCATGTGCATGAAAACATTCAACACATTTAACACCAGATTTAATGAGGAAACTCAATTTGGGAAAAACCTTTGTGGGAATTGTCACCCACAAATGAAAAATACTCTTTTGAAGTATGCTCGCTTGAAAGCCAATCCCACTAAAGATTACAATACACATTGTTATATGTGACCCTATTAGGGGATTTGCATAAGAACCGTTAAGATATTAACCCTGTTAGGAGTGGCCTAGTTAGAGGGCTTTCAACACTCTTTTAGAATGTCACCTTTCTCAAGGATTTTACAATAAGACTATTAAGTCCACTCGGTTAAGAGATTTCTCTGTTACAAATGAAAATAAGCAACAATGTATAAAATGATCTGTAAAACTACAACTACCTCTTACTTGATCAAATCCCTTATGTGCTCTCTGACTATTGGAATCAATACTTCATCTATCTCTAGTCTAGACTTATATTTTCACCTCTTTTCTCTTCACTGCATTACCCGGTAGCGCTTCAACACTTCAACTTGTCAGCACTGTGTTATTCGAATTCATCCTTTAAATAGACTTTGTTTTTGCCTCTTAATCTCCTTGATTAGATTTTCCTTAAATCACGCTCATCCATTAGATCAACTTTTTGAACTCATTCAGTGAACTTGAAACTCGCTTAACTTCTTTAGTATCACCTCAAAACTTGCACTTTTCTTGGAAATAAAACCTTCACTTTTACCGCTTAATCTATACCATAGATCTCTTCCTTGAATTTTATCATGCGTAGATCTTGTAAACCAACTTCTTCTTCATTCTTGGAATCTTCCATATCGTTGTCGCTCGCCATTAAATGCATTCTTATCCTTTTTTATATCATCTATTCTTCTCAGAAACTAACTCTCGGTTTAGTGACTAACATGAAATTCTTGGTGCCTCAATGTCTTGATGTCCTAACCTTTACCGATAGACTTATTTATGCTCGGTAACTTAACTCTTTAGTCTTACCAACTTGCCCAATCTTCTTTACCAAATTGATAAAGTAGAAACAATTTATATCAAGATGAACTTATCATTGTTTGATCTTTATTAACTTGCCCAATTAAATGAACTCCAAAAGTTATGGCAATTCAATATGAACTAGAAATCAATTGCTTGACATCAATGACAAAATAACAACTGATCTAATCCTTTTTACAATCTTGTATACCTCTCATCTCCATCTTCATCATCATCTCCATAAGTTGAGTAACAAAAAGGGGGTCAATATTAATTTTTGGAATTCTCATTTGTTGTTCAATCGGAGCTCGAAAAGACAACAATCGCAGAATGCACAAAAGAAAATGAAAAAAAAACCCTTTTTATAGGTCAATTTTGTGCTGACCTAATCAGGAACATCAAAGTGTCAGACTGCAAAAGTCCAATATTCGAACACCTTGATTTTGAACTTGGATTTTTTGGCCTTTCTATATTTAGAAGGTGGGGAACCTTCAAAACCTCAAAATTTGGACCTTTGAAACACCAAAAGTCTGAAAGGGCAAAAAAAGTAAAAACCAAAAATTTGGTGCTTTAGAGGTCTGGGGACCTTCAAAACTCTGAAAGTTTGAAAGGGAAAAAAATACACTAAGTATTAAGGACTTAGAAGAAAAAATAAACAAAAGGAGAACAAAAGCTAAGAGCTAAAAAGTACAGGAGGAAAAAGACTAACAGGGAAACCAAGGTGATACCCAACTATCAAGAGCCTCCCTAAGGGCCCTCAATCTAACTTACCAGATACTATGTCTTGCTTAACATTGGAGACTTTAAACCACTAAAAAGGGACAAAGAAACCAAAAAAGAGGGGTCCCCATTAGGCAAAGGAACTTAAATGGGGCGTGTGTTGTGGAACCACAAGCATAAGGTGAATCAAACCTCGACAAAACATATATATTTTAATTTTATAGGCAATTATGGACTGTCCATTGGGATGGAATTATAATAGAATTGGTGAAATAAATCCTCCCACACCATTGAATGATTAATGGTATTGGTGAATATGGCGATGAATTAAGACATGCTTTTGAAAAATGTCAGGAGAATTGGGTCTGTCGATTAAGACACTTTCAAAATTTCAGGCAAATCTATTAACTAGACCATTTCAAAAACATAGATTCTATTGGTGAAATATTTATACCGATATAATTAATTAATAAAAATGATGGACGAATTTAAGTGAATTTGATTGAATATTTATAAAGTCGAGTCGATCCGACCACCCCGTTAGGTCCCACTTAGATATTGAAGTCAAAATTTGAGGTACTTAGATATTGAATCTCAAAAAACATTAATAATAGAAAATGTAGATCTCAGAGTACAATTTTCAAATATGTAATTTATTTCAATACCCACATGGTAGAAAATTATTTTTAGTAGGCATGTTTAAAAACCACTTTTTAAAAATGCTTGTTTTAGGACCATACCACACATGTGTATGACCACCATATTTTGACCTATATAAATGAGTTTTTGTGAATTACTCCAGGGAAAGATACCTAAGACACCAAATATTAATGAGCATACTTTTTATTTTGTTTATTGAATTTTTTTCTATTAATTTTTAATTGAAAGTAAAGTACACTTTCAAAACCTCTGGTGTACGACCTCCATAAATTGATAAAAAAAAATTCATATTTTTTGAATTTTGTTTTTTCTATCTTCAAAATAATTGTATGTATATTGATGTCATATAATTTATTTTCCAAAAACCCTAAAATAAATTATTAAAGTTTTAGTGAACCTCACTATTTTATGTTTAGGTACCACTTTTGATTAATAAATAATGCAAAAATAGTAAAAATAATCATATCACTATGAAATTATACATTTTTGAAATCAGGACAGTGAGAACTCTAATGAGTTTTCATTTCCTCAAAAAATACGATCAAGAAGGCCCTCAAAAAATTAAGGCAAGGAAGAACTATGTCATTCCAGTGCCTTAGCCATTATTTTGGAGGTCCAAGCATAGGTTTGGTCCCACCAAGCCTATCCTGAAATAAAAACCAAGGTGGAGGTATGTTTCCCGCTCCATGTTTTATGAAATGGGTTCCCATTATATAAAATTAGAAAAATGGGCGCCCATTCTGATTTGTACCATTGAGCACAAAATGGGCGCCCAATTCATAAACAGGCGCTCATTTCATTTAAATAATGGACATCCATTTCTACAAGATCCATTGGGAAAAAAATAGGCCCACAAGGATAGATCTCAATGATTGATTCATTATTAAGTCATTGTTCGACTGTTCTGATCTGCAAAAGGAATGTTCTCATAAAAAATTCTCTATTCTTGTCTTGTTATGGATTTGACACGAGGAGAAGTATTTGAATTCAAAGTTTGGTGCAAACATGGGATCAAAGAAACATAGAAAGATACAAAGGAAGGTTCTCACAAATGAGGAGGTTGTAGAAAATAGGGAGGAGACAAAATGTCAATGAGAAAGAAGAGAAAGAACTAGAGAACTAAATAATGTTGGAGCTTCAAATTCAACAATCGTTTCAGAAGAGGATAACATTTAGGACACCATAATGGATGCAGATGTTGAAGAAGAAAACATAATAGAAGCAAATTCAGGTGCATCAGATTCTAATCTAGTATTGGATACATGTATGTCTTCACAACCCCGTCTTTATTCTCATGAAGAAATTGGTGATTTTGTAGAAGCAAGATACTCTTTAAATGATTTAGATTTTCTTTATGAAAATAGAGTAAAAACTATTGCACATGAAACCCTAATTGAAAGTCAAACCCCAATTCAAACTGAAATTCAAACCCTAATTCAAATTGAAAATCAAATGATAATTGAAATCATTAATGTGGATGTACACATGGAAACACCAATTGAGAAAGAAACATGTTTGAATGATAATGAAATGAATTACCATTTTCAAATTAAAAGTGATGTGTTAGACAATATTCTAGGCTTGGTTTCATGGAGATAGATTAGGACACACGCAAGTAGATTGTTTAGACAATATTTTTATAAGAATAAATTTGGGTTTCAATGTCAACTAAAGTTACAACTAATTAAAATGACTAAAATGCAAAAAGTGATGAAGAGATTAGACATTTATGTCAAATCCAAGAAGAAGGATGAGTCTTTAAAAAAAGTTGTATCGATTATTGTTAGCATTTTTTATACAATCAGAAAGAAAAGTTTTTCTAAAGATAGGAATGTGGCATGACGAGCAATAACAACATCTTTAGTAGACAAAAAAATTCTGATAAAAGAATGATGACTAAAATAAGTGGATATCTTAATATTCATCATAAAACTTTGGCAAGAGTTGTAAAGAGAAGAGTTAACTTTGAGAGTGATCCGACAAACAAAATGTAGAATTTTAGTGGCAAACTCCTGAGGTCTGATGTGAAACTTACTGGTGAAGTCAAAAAATTGTTTGAATTTTTTTAGCACGATAATACAAGAGTATCACCTAATGCCAGAGATGTTCATAAATTAATAGTTGGCTCAAAAATTCATGATCCACATCAAAAACACCTTCTGGACATGACTCAAACTGAATTGTACAAAAACAATTTGGATGATAAGGTGTTAACTATTAGCATTAGTCAAATATCTTTTGAAAAGTGTAAACCTTGGTATGTAAGGCTTAACAAGGAAAGATTCACATGTTGTTGCAAAAATCAAGTTCAATTTCGTTACCATTATGATGTATTTCGATGTATATGTGATACCATGCATACTAATGAAATGTTGCAAGAATGTGGTATAAATATACCACCTCAAACTATAAAGGAGTTTCTATTAGGTTTTTTTTGTAACCCATCTAATGAGAAATAGTTTCTTTTCAATGCATGTGTTTCTGGTGTATGTGATATATGTGGAAATATTGCATTTTTAGATGAATGTTTGCATGAAAATATTTCAATTGATTTTGGAAAACAATTAGTTGATGTAAAAAGATTGAAAATTGTTAAGTATCCATTGAAGGATGGAAAGGTTGGAAGATGATGTGATCTAATTACTGAAAATGTTAGTATTCATGCATTTATGAATGAATTTAAGAGTAAGATCATACCTAAATATGTGAAACAATCTCAAAATGCTAGATGGCTTGATGGAAGATTTCACATATGCAAGAATACATTTTCAGTAGGTAGTATACTTTCAGACGTTGACTTTGTAGAGAAATACACACTTGCACCACAATGCGAGGTCCAATCGTAATATTATAATTTAGTGCAAGTAGCATTTTTTGTTCATATTGTCTATAGGAATGCACCTGATAGTACCGAAGATGATTGGATTTTTTTGAGAGTTCAATTTCTATATGAGTGGTAATAAATTACACTCATCATAGTGGATAGAGTGGATGGTGGATTAGTAATAGCATGAAGATTATGTTTATGGATTTGAGGAACTGGAGGACTAGGATTATGGATTGGAAAATGGGTTGGAGGATAATGAGATGATGGATTTGGATTAGGGATGTATCTAGTAGTGTTATTGAGAAAAGGTGGAGTTTACGGTATGACCATGGGAGAAGATGGAGGCATGAATGATGTATGAGGGAGATATGTGGTCGAGGCATAATGAGATGGATTTCCCTTGTAAAAGGTAGAGGGAGGATAAGAAATGCGAGATGGATTGGAATTGTATGTGATGTGGTGAGGTAGAATGGATGGGGATATGATAGATGGATGTGGATTTATATAATTTACTTGGTAAGTGGGTTGGGATGAGGGATATGAGTAGTTTGGAGTTGGATTATTGTGAAGCATGTATGAGTTGGATGGATGTGGTTGATAGTTTGGTTGATTTAGATGTATGGTTTGAGAGATGAGACTTGAAATAGATGTTTGATTTTCCTTAACCATTTTATGAAACCAATCCATATTCACGATGCTTAGATGAGGGGTTTTGGATTTGGATTAGAATATTATGTGGATGAAGATATGGATTGAAAATGGATGAACCTAAAAAGATAGATGAAGGATGTTTGAAGAGAAGTGAATGAATTATGGGTGATTGAGTTGGTATAAGGGGGTATATGGATTGAATTAGGACTTGGTATAATTATATGAAGTTAACAAGTGGATTAGATCAGCACATGATGATGATGTGATTAGATTAGATTAGATTAAGAATGAATGATGAGATTGGATTAAGGAAGGTGGGTGTTGATGTGGATAATGAAGGATGATTAGGATGAGTATTAAGAACTTGATTGAATGATTAGGAAGATGATGAATATTAATACCTTGATTGATTTATAAAAATTGATTAAGATTAGAGTCCTAGATGATGGATTATGAATGGATTAGGAATTATTAGGATGAGAGGAATGAGTAGGATGACTACGAAGATTATGAATGAATAATATGAATTGATTAGGAGGATTAAGATAGAATGATGATAATGAAATATGATTAGGATGATTAGATAAGAGGGATGATAAGGATGAAAAAGAAGAATATGTAAGACTAAGATGGAATGATTAGGGTAAAGGGGATGATTAGGATGAAGAAGGAATATTGTTAGGATGATTATGAATGATTAAGATATGATGATGAAGATGAACGATGATTAGGATATGGAGGATGATTAAGGGCGAGTAGGATAATATGGATGTTTGAATTGGATTAGGGAGATGGCTAGGGATGGTTAGGGATGATTTGGAGATGATGAATATAATGATTAGGCATGATTGGGATTGCTCGGATAATTGGAATGACTAAGAAGGTGATTATGATAAGAGGTATGATGATGATCATGATGAAGAGATATGATGATGTGGAAATCTTGGATTGGAGGAAAAATAGACTTAAAAAAGACTTGTTTTTGCAATGTTTTGAGTTTTTGAGTTTTTTTTGGACTTTTAAGTTTTAGGATGTTTTTTAGTTTTTTTAGTTTTATGCTTTTTTGGATTTTTGAATTTAAATATACAAAATATACAATGAAACTATGCATAATACAAAATTTCTAAGGCTCAATTTAGATGGTGTGTCACCTTTTTGTTTTCAAGTGGCGAAGACAATTTTAAACATTCAAGCACATCAAATGCACCAACAAGTCCTATTCAAGCTTCAACTAGGCTTTACAAGCTCAACTAGGGGATGTCCTTGATATGCGCAAGGTAAATGAAGCCCAAATCTATAGATGAAAGAGAATAGTATCAAACAGTCAATAGGAGACGGTAACCCAAATATTCACTTTCACTTCCCAAAGGTATAAAGTTCTTTGGGGCTTAGCCAAGAGTGACAAGATTCTACTTCCAAGAGAGGTGTCTTTGGATTCACCTCCCGCTACTTATACTCCTTCAGAATATGAGAGTTGAGGTCGTCCCTTGAGGTGATCAAATCCCCAAGCAAGCCTCCTAGAAAAATAAAACAAGACCACATATTTCTTGTGCACTCAAGGTCACCCGAAGGCACGCGAGGAGAGAATACATACGTGATCTTGGGGTTTAAAAAACACTTATTCATTTTAGTTCTAAACCCAAATGTGAAGGTTTATTTTAATCCCAATTTGAAAATGTGTGGAAAAAACACTAAAAAGTTTGTCTAAAGCTGAAAATGATTGCAAAAACATATTCCTTGCATTTTTCTGATAGATTTTCAGAAAACAATTGCTGAAAAATGATTTTGTTTGCTAAAGTTATGAGCATTTGAAGTTCAAAATAAAAGGGTGAGTTGAATGATTGTACTTGGTTTTCAATGAGTAATATAATAAAGTGACTTGTAGATTTGGATAGAGGGTAGAATCAAATTTCCAATGCCTTTTGAATCATCAAAATTGGCTATCGTATGCATAATATATGCTCATTTTTTGTAAAATTGCCTCTTTATGTGCTTGCAAGGAGGTAAGGGCCAAGTTTAAGCCCTTAAAGGCTAGCCCTTGGGTCCCACATGACCACTGGCTACAAAAAGGGATTGAATATTTAGCAGACCCCCTGGTCGCCCATATGTCATAGTCTTAATGGACCGTCTACAGTCTCGCGGACTATACAATCCAAGCTTTTATTTTTGAATTTTTTTTTTTTAAATATTTTATTATTATTATTATTAAATTTTTTATTTGATTTTTAATATATAAATTATATATATAAACATATATGATAAATATAGATTTTTTAAATTTTTGATTGAGTTTTTTATAATATATAAATAAATATATATATACAAGATGTATATATATATTGAAATAAAAGCAATACTATTTCTTTTTTAAAAAGAAAAGATTAGTAAAATAAAAGAAATAGAGATATTTTTATTTTTTTACAACAAAAATAGATATGGAAGAAAAGAGAATTTAAACATATATATAATATATATACTTCCTACAAGTTACAAAAAGTAAAGTGAACAAAAGATATGAAGTTATATGTCAAAAGTTGTCTCTTGGCTCCTCTAAGCACAACTGTGAGACTATTTTCATGATTTTGGACTCTTTGTAGAAGTTTATTTCCAAGTGCTCTTTTAACCCGCGAGTTCAAAAACTCACAAAACCACTCAAAAATACATTAGAGGGTTAGTACTGACCTATGAAGTGGGTCCCACCGGGCGTGCCAAAATCTAGTGCATAAAATATGTGAGTCAAATGAAATGCCTAAATATATTTAAAAATTTAACTACACTATTTAAAACAACACTTAAGATAAGACAAAGAAGACATGAAATAAAAGGAAATGAAAATCGTATAAGCAAAACCCAAAAGCCTCCTTGATGTAGGGATTTGTCCAAGAGATTGGATGTGTGCTCACAAGATGAGAATGTTGATCAAATGATGAATATCTGATGGAGATGACGAAGACCGAGTGATACCGAGTATCATGATTGTAGAAATGGTTAGATAAGTTATTGTTTTGTCATTGATGTCAAGCAATTGATTTATTGATTTTTATTATGTTACCATATCTTAAGAGGAGAAGTTAAATGGGTGAAAAATATAGATCAGAAAATGATAAATTAATGATGATATAGTTGTTTTCTACTATATATGATGTTATCAATTCGATACAATTGATTGATCAACTCAGAAACTACAAAGAGTTAAGTTATGACTGAAAGAGTTACTTTACTGAGCTAGACAGAGTCAATTGGTAGAATGTTATGTGAGTCGGTCATAGTTACCGAACCCCGTGTTAAATTCAAGCACCAAGCATCGAAGATGAGTTAGACACTGAGAAGTGAATGAAGTCAATTATCGAGTTGCAAAGAAATTTTTACCAAGTACAAGATATTGATTATAAATGATGATAAGATCAAATTTAATGCGAAGTGATGATGAGCTAGATGAGGAAATGAATTAAATTAAAATTGTTAGAAGATCTATGAATGGGAAAATTCAATAAGAAGATCTAAAGTGAAGATCAAGTGGTTAAACTGAATTGTGAAGAGTTCCAAGAAAAATACAAGTTCTGAGGTAAAAGTGAAATGGTTTACCGAGTTATGATTTATGAAGAAGATGATCAAACGAATGAGCGCAAATGATGGAAAATCAAATTAAGGAGATTAAGATGAAAAATTATGTCTATATAAAGAGTGAGGAATACACAAAGATTACAAAGGATGGTGAATTGAATAGAGAAGAAGAAGATGATGAAGAACAATATTTACCGAGTAGAACAGAGAAACATAGATGATGAAGAGATCAATGGAGTATATGATGCCAATATTCAATTGAGCATAAAGGATCTGACACAAGAAAAGGTAGTTTCTATATTTACAAATCAAAGTTTACTATTTCTTATTAATATTGTAACAGAGAAATCTCTTAACCGAGTGCATTTAATAGTCCTATTTGTAAAACCTAGACTTAGGTGACATTCCAAAAGAGTGTTTACAGACTTCTAACAATGCCACTCCTAACAAGGTGAAGATCTTAATAGATCCAAGGTAAATCCCCTAATAGGGTCACATTTAGAAAATGTGTTTGTAATCTTTAACATGATAAGTTCTTAATCGAGTGTACTTTAGAAGGGTACATTTTTATTGTGGGTTACAATTCCCACAGAGTTTTTTCCCAAATTGTGTTTCTTCGTTAAATTTGGTGTCAACCAAGTTAAATATAGAGTGAACTGATTTAATCTAATGTTTCTAAGTTTGAATGATTGATTCACATATATGGGATGTATTGTTGTTTAAGTTATTGAGTTATTTGGTGAATTGGTTGATTACTGTATTCAATATTACCGAGTGATTTAGAGAGTTCAGTTTTAAGTGTTTAAATTTTGATTTGTCTGATTCACCCTCTCTCAGTGGACCAACAATTGGTATTAGAGCTAAGTTACTCTGAAGTGATAATTTTAAAAGGACTTGAGTTAAGATCTAAAAGATGTATAAGAGGGAAGTACCAAAGATGAATAGAGATAATTTCTCTACATGAAAAAGTAGGATGATATTGCATGTGTCTGAAGTAGGAGAATATGCACTTCACTTTCTTGATAATGAATATATACCACCGACTACTGCACCTTTGACTATCAGTGAGAAAAAATAGAAACAAGAATACACATATGTTATGATTGAGATTGCTTCTACACTTACTAACCAGGAAAATGACAAACTTGATGGTTGCACTACTTCAAAGCAAATATGGGATAAGCTTATTTTGACCTATGGTGGAGATCAGCATGTTCATAAGACTAAAGCATAAATTTTGAGAGGTAAATTTGACTCTACGAGGATGAAGGAAGGAGAGAACATAATATAGTACAATACAAGACTTAAGGAGACTATTAATTGTATCAGAGGAGTTGATGGGATCATAACAGAGGATGATGTTACAAGCAAGATGTTGAGAACCATGCTACCAAGTTATGCTATTCATGTATCTCCTATACAAGAGCTGAGATGTATACCCCAGATGAATGTTTCACTGGATGATACTATTGGTAAGTTAACTGCATTTGAGTTAAATAATTTTGACTATAGTTTTCCTACTACTTCTAAGATTGAATCTACATTTAAGTCTACTTTAAAGATTGGAAAAGCTAGGGAAGTTGTAGTCAGAGATGGATATTTGAGCAGTCCTAGTGAGAAATTGTATAGTTGTACGGAAGGTATTGAAGAGTTATTTACTGAATGTGATGAGAATGAAAGAGAATTTGAAGCTTTTTTGGCTAGAAGGCTACAAAGAGGCAAAGGAAAATACTGAGGTAAGTTACCCTTGAAATGTTTTAATTGTGATAAAATTGGTCACTTTGCATCTAACTTTCTAGAGAAAGATAAGGAGGAAAAGAAAGATAATAGAGATACGGACAAAAGTGAAAATAGATTCAGGAGATACAAAGACTACAAAAATAAAGGTAAGAAATCTTATCATATTGCTAATGAAGGACCAAGTGATGATGATTATTTTGATAGTGATGATGGAAAATAAGTTCTTTATGTTGCTACTAAAGATGATTCTAATGAAGAAGAACCTAGAGCCCTAATATCACAAGTAAGAATGAAACATGGATTATAAATAGTGGTTGTTCACATCATATGACTGACGACCCACAAGTTTATTTCCTTGGAAAAACATGATGGAGGTTATGTTAGATTTGGTAATGATGCTCCATATCTTGTGAAAGGAAAAGGTTCTATAAATCTACTGAATAACACAAGATGTGATGATGTTTATTGGGTTGAAGGATTAAATTATAATCTATTGAGTGTTGCACAACTAAAAAATACAGGTCACCGAATGGAATTTTAATATAGAAAAGTGAAAGTATTTAATGAGAAGGATAGTCTGATTGCTACTGGAGAACAATATAAAGGTAATTTATTTTATCTTGATACTTCTATGAAGAGTTTCCCATTTGCTAAAGTTGAAGATGTTTGGTTATGGCACAAAATGCTTTGTCATGTTAATTTTGACAACTTAATCAAAGTGAGTAAGAAGAATAGATTAAGAGGACTAATGAGACTAGAAAAACCTGAGAATGCTATGTGAAGAGAATGTCAAATGGGTAAGATGACTAAATCTAGTTTTTCAAGAAAAACTTAAGTTACACAAGGAATTTTGGATTTAATGCATACTGATTTATGTGGACCCATGAGGACTCAAAGTTATTATGGAGACAAATGTTTTATTTTATTTATGGATGACTATTCTAGAATGATGTCTATAATGTTTTTAAAATAAAAATCTGATGCATTTAAAATGTTTAAGTGGTATAAGGCTTGAGTTGAAAAAGAACTTGGAAGACAGTTGAAATGTCTGAGATTCAACAGAGGTGGTGAGTTTAGTTTTGATGAGTTTACATTGTTTTGTAATGAGAATGGAATTAAGAGATGGTTTTCACCACCGAGGACACCACAACAGAATGAGATTGCTAAGAGAAGAAACATATCTATTTTTGATTGTTCTAGGACACTAATTATTGAAAAAAGAGCTTCACAAAAATTTTGGAGAGAATTTGTGAGTATTGTTGTTTATACATTGAACCGAGTACAAATAAAGAAAGGTACAAACAAGACACCTTATGAAATCTAGTATAAACACAAACCTAATGTTAGTTGCTTTAAAATTTTTGGGAACAAATGCTATATTATGAAAGATTATAGAGAAGGAAAGTTTGATTCAAAAGGAGAAGAAGGGATATTCTACAAGGAGTAAAGCTTACAAATGTTTGAACAAGGTTACTAAAAAAATGGTTGAAAGTGCAAAAATAAGAATTGATGATTTTTCTAAAAGGAATGATGAAGGTAGCAAGAAGGAACCTGAAGATTATGAGAAGTTTGTATATGTTCAACCTGATGTTCCTGATACCTTACCAAGAGCACCTACCAAGGAGAAAGATGAACAAGGAGTTCCACAACTGAATGTTGATATTGAATAATCAAGAGCTACCGAGCCTATTTTGGAAAAGTATGTGAGAAGGCACCATTCCCTGAGCAAGGTTATTAGAAATAAGGATGCTAGAGTGATGACTGGAAGAAAGGTAATGTTAGGATTGGATAATACTGAGAAGGGGGGGGGTGAATCAGTATTATAACAGTTAACTAAATTCTTCAACCACTTGAACATTAACCATACAATTGTAGTAAAGGAAAGAACATAAAAAAATAATACAGAACTCATAACACCATGATTTGTTTACGAGGAAACCCTGGCCAAGGGAAAACCCCAGTGGGGATGATACCCACAAGCATGCACTAAAGTATAATATCCCTATTAGGAGACCTAGCCTTGTTAGGACCTGAATATTACATAGTATATTTCCTTTTAAAAGGAATAACAACCCTGTTAAAGGTTCACAACACCCTGTTAGGGGCCAATGAGCTTAAAAATCTTACAATGTAATTCTGTTACAAAAGGTTCTCAGTGATGAACAAAAGCAAGCATCACAAATGCTTTGATTGTTCCTTTATAGCTCTGCCAATCTCTGCTCTTCCATTCACATGTCTACTCTGCATATATTTCACTTTCTCACAACTCTAAATCTTTAGCAAAAAGATCTTACATATATATCCTTTTAACTTTACAAAGTCAGCTCTCAGAATAAATATTACAAACATTGTCAGGTTGACCTTCATTACATAATACAATTAATATAGTAAACATTAAATGTATAATCAACGCTCTTGCATAGTCAAAGTGTAGACTATCAACAACAAAAAAAATGTCTTCAATTTCCTGGGGTCCAAGTCTTGCTCCTTTATTCTTCACTACTGTCCAACTGCTCTGTATCGTTGTTCTCTACTGTCTATTAGTCTTCAAATCCTCATAACTTTATGTACAATTATCCAAAACCAAATTGATCTTAGGTGTATGCCAGAAATACTCCATACTATCTTCCACTAAGCTTGCATGCCTTAATTCACTGATCTCTATCTTCGACATCCAAAACAATATTGTATCTCTATTTCTGTACTTAGTCAATTTTGGACATACCAAAACTTTACATCAAAACAATCGATCTCAAACCTAGATGTGTTGCCATAAATGACAACCAAAAAGTGAATCACATTACCCAAATTGATCACTTTCCAATAATCTCTCCCTTTAGCAATGATGGAAACACTTAACAAAAAAAGGTACTAAGTGTTCCAACAAAACAAAACTGTCTCCACTTCTTCTCTTCATCTTTTTTGATTTTATTTTCTTTATATATATATATTTTTGTTCTCTCTTCTCTTCTTCATTCAATTTTTTTTTGTTTTCTCTTCTCTTCTCTCCCTTTGACAACAATGATAAAGGTGCATACAAATAATTATCACTTCTTGATCACAAGTTTTAGAATGTCTTGGAAGGAATCTTCCAAAATCTTCACTTCAGAGCTCCATGTTTTAAACAAAATCTAACTTATATGAATCAATCCATTCAATGCAAAAGATGTAGTTTTAGCATTCTTCAAGTCTGTGGGTAAGCCTTTAGCCAATGAATCTGTAGTCTTTTCTAAATATTTCAGATGTGCCTCAAGTATTGATAGCTTCGGAGTAATGAAATTCCTCAGTAAATTGAATCTATTCAGTACTCTCTCCTTCTCATTCTCCAGTACACTGATCTTAGCTAATATCCTTGTCACTTCTGTGTCTAACTCTGTAGTGGTCTATGAAGATGTTTCACAACCATCCATTAACCTGTTCAAAGTTGCCCTTTCCGTGGCAATAATATCTTCAACATTCTGAATGTGTCTGATAGGATTCATGCTATAACCAAATAACTTTCTCCCATGTGTAATGTAGTTCTTTGCATTTATCAGACAAGTTTTCATGAATCTCAAGTCCCATGAGATGGACTTGCATAATTTTATCAGCTTCTTCTCTTCATATGTTTTCTCTACTTTCTCCTCTGCAGTCTTCAACAAATTTTCAAAATGGCCATCAAACTCATCAAGTGTGACTTTCAAGTTCTCAATATTGTAGGCGCACTTTCAATACACCAATTTTAAACTTTTAAGTCGCCTCCCATGAAAAGAAATTCCTCTAATGTATTCCCAGTTTATTTTTTTTTCCTCTTCTAACAATATTTATGTGAAAGATGAGGATCAAATTTCTAATGCAGATGTGAGATTTCCTATGCCTCAATTCAAAGTTCATTGCTTCGGTTTAGAATTACAGATTTAAAATGAAATCCTGAAAGAGAAGCAGAATTGGAAAGCAGAATTGGAATTGGCATTTTCAACAAAGTAGAATCGGAATACAGAAGCGGAATTGGAATGTAGAAGCACTTTTTGAGTTTTCCACAAAGAAAGCGGAAAATGACCTCTCATGGTCATTTTCCGCCAAGGAGAAGCTTCAGCATCAATTTTCGCAAAGAAAGTGGAAAATGACCTCTCATGGTCATTTTTCACCAAGGAGAAGCTTCGTGGTCATTTTCCGCCAAGGAGAAGCTTCGTGGTTATTTTAAACCAAGGAGAAGTCATGAATCAAGTGAGGCAGAAAATTGAAATTCTGATGCGCTTTGCGCAGTCAAAAATAGAAAATCTGCCGAGGAGAAGGCAATTTGCAGAATTCCGCCAAAGGCTTGGGAGCTGTCAAAAATGAAATTTCCGCTAATGCACAAATTGATCTGA
>MU227850.1:1002186-1014359 GCA_018584345.1 Thuja plicata
CTAAAATTTACTAAATATGCAATCTCATTTCTCCATTGGATAACTGCTACCATTGGACAAACAACAAGTGTGGTTTTAATCTGAGGCAAAACCTTAGATTTGCTACTGGACCCCACTTCAATGTTTGCACCTTAGATGAGTTCGCAGTAAGAGGTGCCTTCAGTCACAGGTCACGATTACATAGAAAAAGGGATATTGCCTGAATTATTTTTTGCATTCCCATTTCATCTGCAGCAAGCATGCCACCTTTAAATTTATATTATTCTTACTTTAGACTCCAAGCTAGCCACTCCTTTTAGAAAGATAATAATGGCATCGACATCTCAAGAGGTGGTTCCTGCTCATCCATGGGACCCTTCTTTTGAGAAAATGCATCTAAGTCAAGCTCCCCATCATGTGCCCAGGATTCCTAGTCTTCAAGGCCTTCCTCCCAAACCTGCCAATTCAAATCGTCAGCAATGCCATCTTCTAAATGTCACATTTCTGGTCACATTTTTTTTAAACCAAAATTTAGTATTGGTCAATTTTTTGACCCAGAAACATTAGTATGTTCGACGAGAATGCTATGCATTCGACGGAGATTTTGACGAACTTTGGTGGATATCTCTACTAACCAATGGTATCATTTTTGACCTTTCTATTAGTGAGTTCAACGAGAATGCTATGCATTCGATGACTATTTTGATGAATGTTGGTGGATATTTCTACTGGCTAATGGTCTCAATTTCAACCTTTACATTAGTGAGTTTGACGAGAACGCTATGCATTCAAAGACCATTTCGACGAACATTGGTAGATATTTCTACTGGCTAATGGTCTCGATTTTGACCTTGACATAAGTATATTCAACGTGAATGCTATGCATTTGACGGCTTATTCTTCCAGTACCAAGGGATTGATTCAGTGGATAATTTGACCACTGGTACAGTCAACATTTCGACTATATGTTATATCATCGCTTAGTTGACGCAAAAAGAGTGACGACAGTTTTGGTCGCCTATTCGACCAATTCATGTAGAAAATTTGACTATTTCTCGTCAAAAAATAGGGTGAAATTTACTAGTGTATTGGTACTAAATGGATTTTCAAAAACAAACTGAATGAGCATGGAAAAGTTATCAGAAATAAAGCTAGATTGGTTTGCATAGGTTATGCACAAGAATAAGGTATTGAATATGGAGAGAATTTTGCACATGTTGCTAGATTGGAAGGAGTTGGAATACTTCTAGCTTATGCTTCTTATAGAGGATTCAAGGTATATTAGATGGATGTTATAGGATACTTGAAGAAGAAGTATACATTGAGCAACCTAAAGGATTTATTGAGAATACAAACAAGAACAAGGTATGTAAGTTACATAAAGCTTTATATGGTATTAAACAAGCACCTCGAGCATGGTATGAGAGATTTCACTCTTATATAATCAAAATAGGATTTCAAAGAAAAAGTGATAACAATAATGTTTTACTTGAAATGTGACAGTGATATTAAAGTTTTGATAGCTGAAATTTTTGTTGATGATATTTTTTTTGGAGGCAATGACACTTTATGTAAAGCATTTGCTGATGAAATGAGAAAAGAGTTTTAAATTTCAATGATTGGAGATATTAAGTTCTTTCTAGGTCTACAGATACATCAAGTTACTGGAGCGATCTATATTACATAAGCCCAGTATATGAAAGAGATTCTTAAGACTTTTGGTATAAAAGATTCCAAGTCTGTTAGAACACCTATGGTTACTGGATGTAAATTATCTAAAGAGGATGAAACACAATAGGTGGATAATACTCTTTACCAATCCATGATTGGTAAATTATAGTATCTTGTTCATAGCCGACCTGATATAGCACACATTGTTGGAATTATTGCAATATTTTCTTCTAATCCAAAGGAAACACATATGTTTGTAGTAAAAAGAATTTTGAGATATTTGAAAGGCATCGAAGAGTTTAGTTTATTGTACAAGAAAGGAGGTACTTTTGATCTGCAAGACACTAATGCAGATTGGGCTGGAAATGTTGATGATAAAAAAAATTAGTAGTGGAGGCGCATTCTTTCTAGGTGAAAGATTGGTTACATGGTTGATCAAGAAACAAAGTTGCATTTCACAGTCTACTGCCAAGGCTGAGTATGTTGTTGCTACTATGAAGTATGCAAATATAGTATGGATTAAGCAATTACTTGAAGGTATACAAGAAGAGATTACAGATCTAGTTACTATTTTTTATGATAATACAAGTGCTATTAAAATATCAAAGAACTCGGTTATACTTTCAAAGACCAAACACATTTCTATCAAGTATCACTACTTGAGAGAAAAAGTTCAAGAGAAGAATGTGAGATTGGAATATGTGAATTCAAAGGAACAATTGGCTGATATATTTACAAAGCCACTACCTAAAGATGATTTTGAGTATCTCAGAGGTGAATTAGGGATTCTTCCCCTATCCAATGTTCACTAAAGAGCACGAGGCATGCTGCATCAATTTTATATTTCATTAGAATATCTATTTTTGAATTGATGTTAGTATGACACACTTTAGGTGATTCTTGAAGTTGTCAAAAGATTTTTGTATGTAATGATTTATGAGTACATGTCAGGTATAATCCACTACTCGAACAAGTTTATAGGAGTATGAATTTTTGGCATTGTTGCCAAAGAGGTAGAGAAAGAATTGATGACATTTATTCTTAAGGGAGATATTAATGAATTGAGAGAATGCATTGCTAATGTTTACTCATGAGGGAGATTCAAATCAGAGATCAAAGTAGAAACAAAAAAATCAAATTAGAGGGAGTACAGTTATGTATTTGAGAGTTGCCATCATCAATTGCTATAACACTGTTATAGTGGTTGCCATCAATGCCAAAGAGGGAGATTTCTGATCAACTGATGAATATGTGATGGAGGTGATGAAGACTGAGTGATACCGAGTATCATGATTGTAGAAATGGTTAGATCAGTTATTGTTTTTTCATTGATGTCAAGCAATTGATTAATTTATTTTTATTATGTTACCATAACTTAAGAGGAGAAGTTAAATGGGTGGCAAATACAGATAAGACAATGATGAAATAGTTGTTTTCTACTATATATGATGTTATCAAATCGGTACAATTGATTGATCAAGTCAGAAACTGCAAAGAGTTAAGTTATGACTGAAAGAGTTACTTTACCGAGCTAGATAGAGTCAGTTGGTAGAATGTTATGTGAGTCGGTCATAGTTACCGAACACTGAGTGAAAGTCAAGAATCGAGCACTGAAGATGAGTTAGACACCGAGAAGTGAATGAAGTCAATTACCGAGTTGCAAAGCAAGTTTTATCGAGTACAAGATATTAATTATAAATGATGATAAGATCAAATTTAATGCGAAGTGATGATGAGATGGATGAGGAAATGAATTAAATGAATATTGTTAGAAGATCTAAGGTGAAGATCAAGTAGTTAAATTAAATTGTGAAGAGTTCCAAGAAAAGTACAAGTTCTGAGGTAAAAGTGAAATGGTTTACCGAGTTGTGATTTATGAAGATGATGATCGAACGACTGAGCACAAATGATGGAAAATAAAATTAAGGAGATTAAGAGGCAAAAGTATGTCTATATAAAGAATGAGGAATACACATTGATTACAGATGCTGGAAAATTGAATAGAGAAGAAGAAGAAGCTAAAGAACAACATTTACCAAGCAGAATAGAGAAACATAGATTGAAGAATCTACAGTCTGAGAAAGAGATCAATAGAGTATGTGATGCCAATATTCAATTGAGCATAAAGGATTTGAGACAAGAAAAGGTAGTTTCTATATTTATAGATCAAAGTTTACTATTGTTTATTAATATTTGTAACAAAGAAATCTCTTAACTGAGTGGATTTAACCATCATATTTGTAAAATTTAGACTTAGGTGAAATTTAAAAAGAGTGTTTAAAGACCTCTAACAAGGCCACTTTTAATAGGGTGAATATCTTGATAGATCTGAGGTAAATCCCCTAACAGGGTCACATTTAGCAAATGTGTTTGTAATCTTTAACATGATAAGTTCTTAATCGAGTGTGCTTCAGAAAGGTACATGTTTATTGTGGGTTACAATTGCCACATAGGTTTTTCCCAAATTGGGTTTCCTCATTAAATCTGGTGTCAACCGAATTAAATCTAGAGAAAAGAGAGTTAATTTGATGTTTCTAAGTTTGAATGATTGATTTACATATATGAGATGTATTGATGTTTAAGTTATTGAGTTATTTGGTGAAATGGTTGATTACTATATTCACTATTACCGAGTGATTCAAAGAGTTCAGTTTTAAGTGTTTAAGTTTTGATTTGTCTGATTCGCCCCCCTATCTGTGGACCAGCAGACGATGCTAAAGCTTCATGGATTTTGAGATGATTTTTGTATTATGATGGTTTGGATGCTACGATTTGGGCTCAAAGTGGAATTATAACAATGCTTTGAAGAAAGGATTGAAAGTGAAAGAAAATAACCTTCAATTTATATGCAAGAGGAGGGTTGAATAAACTGTTGAGATGCAAAGATGAGGAAAGGTCAAGATGCATCCAAGAGAGAGCACATGGATTTTGATTTCTCAAATGCGTAGCATTGTGACAAGTGTCACAATGAGAGGAGAGTTGAGAGGACATTGGGGGTTGGAGTAGGATTGGGGAATGTGATAATTTTGGGGAGTGTGAAGAGATTTGGAGAAGTGTGAAGAGTCTTGGGGGATGTGACAAAAAGAAATAAATGTTTCTTTGGAGGGGACAAGGGTGTAATAATGTGTAAGAGTCACATGTGACTTGGGTTGGGGAGTGGGATGTGATGGGACTTGAGATTTGACTTGGGTTTGCTAATCTATTTGATTAGGATTGTGCAAATGATTAGAGAGTGATTAGGTGGGATTAAGATTAATTAGTGGGAAAGTGGGATATTTAGGAGGATGTGATGGGAGGAGAGAGAATAGGTGGAGAGATTAATTAAGGGTATTTACTTAATTGAGGATATGTATTTTCAAGTGGATTGGGTTGATTTAGAAGGATGGGTTAGGTTAATATGTGAGGTTAGGAGAGGGTTAAAGTTAGGATCCATGTGCTCAAATAGAATTAAATATATTATTTAATTCTAAGTGGGGGAAACAAATTAATTTAGTAAATAAAGTCATTTACTTAATTAAATGAAGGGTTAAGGTACAAGTAGGATTTTTAGGATTGTGCAAGTGGGTGAGGTGAAACAAGATTTTTGAATTATTTTAAATTCAAAATAGAGGAAAGAGGATTTAAATAAACACACGAATGTATTTATTTAATTTGGAGATATGATACTATAGGAAAATTAAATTAATTAATTTTCCTAGGAGGAATAGATGAAAGGGGAGATTACTTAAATGAATGAATTATTTAATTAATATGACAACTTTAGAAGATAGGTTAGTATGATTTAGTTTGATCAAATATTTAATGATCAAATTTAGGTGTCTACACTAACACTTGGACTATATGGACTAGGGAGCTTGCATTTTTTTTGTCAATTTTGTGTTGCTGGTGAATGGGAAGAATGTGAGAATACAAAATGGGTTGAAGAATGGCGACAAAAATCCTTAACACCTAGTGAGACACAAGATCAAGATGATACAAGAAATGAAGAGCCAAATCATGCATTCACATCAAAAGATTATGATCGTGTTTCAGACCTCATACAACCTGGTAATTTAATTCAATTTATTATAAAAATTTAAATTATATTATTTATGTATGCCATATAACTTATGATTGCATTTAATTAAAAATTCTAACAAGTTTTATTTCTACATGTACTTAATTTTGTTTTGCAAGACATGTGTATGTTATTGTTGCACTTGAGGATAATGATGAATAGATTGAGTATTGGCTAGCTACATGTGTAGATCCTAAAAAAAAGTTGATATGTCGTCAAGTCGATGATGATAGTTTTTAGTATCCAATTGGGTCCATTTCGGTATTTGGTACATGGCTACACAAATACCTAACAAGAAGAAATGGTTTACCATCTTTTGAAGACTATCAATCAGAAAAGAAGATTATACACTATTCTCATTTGGTGGTGGCAACAATTATCAAATTAGAAATATACAAAGGGAAACCTCCTAATAAAATATTATGGACACTTTCAATAGAATAACGTGAGGCAACCGTAGAAAAATTACAGAAGAGAGAGGATGCAGATGGTACATTAGGTTGAATCACATTTATACATGTAAGTTTTTGTTAATTGTGTTCTTTTTATATGTAGTGCTATATGTATCTATGTCTTCTTTCTTCTTATATGTAGCTAATTAATTTAGTGTTCAAGTTTCAAGTACAAATTGACAACATGGATGACACTTAAGTTGTGCATTTTACAAATTTATAATCAAAGTTGTAATACTAGGTGAGTGCAATTCTTTTATTTAAGTTTTTGGTCCTAGAATTCAATTTGATTTTCATAAATTTTTTTCTTAGTCACTTTAACATATATATTGTTGGTTTTTATTAAGTGAAAATAAATTTTTTAGGGGACCTAAAATTATTTACAACATTAGGAAGAAAGATAGATCATCTAAGCACAACAAAGGAGGAGTAGACAGTAAGGAAAAAGTAGCTGGCAACCAGAGACAAAAGCTAGCAAAAGGAAAACACCTAAGACAGGGCCAGTATATAGAAGCAAACAAGGACAACAAGAAGCCCTAGGCAGAAGAAGAGTTAAGTGAAATTTTTAATAAGCTCAGTCACTCCCAACTCAAGATGACTCATGGTATCAACAACTTTCTTCAGATCTTCTATGTCCTTGTTAGCATTCCACACAATCTTCTTCATGTTAGCACAGGTTCTCTTATGAAGGCCCATCAAGAATATCAACATGACAAGTGTCCTTGTCATCAAAAAAATAAACTATAACCTTCTCCTTGTTGGTATTCTCCACCTTGGTAGTGAGGATCCTAAGGTGTTCTGAAGAAGCCTTGAGGATCTTAAAGCTTTTTTCACTGATCTTCTTGGTAATGTCCTCCAAGTCATTAACTCTTTTCTCAACAACAGAGAAACTATCATCCACTTTAACAAACTTAAAAGAGTAGGATTCAGTCATGGCATTAGAATCATTCATGACCTTAGTGAGATCTCTAAGCTCTTCAAGGAAGGATTTGTCTTTACCAGCCTCAATGGCATCAAGAAAATCCAATTTGCTAGAAAAGGGCTTCTAATTTTTCTTCATTTGTTTAACCTCGGTGAAAACCCATTTAAAAATCTTTTAAAAATCTATTTCCCCTTCCTTGGCAGTCTGTAGAACATTCATGTCGGGCTCCTTGCTGCAGTTATTAAAATTTAGAAAGGGAAATATCCTCCATAAAGGTACCCATAACAACATCAACAATATCAATATCACTCCGAGGAATAGAACCGTGATCAGTCACATTCTTCAGAACTCTATCCTCTTCCATAATATTATTCAACACATTCTTAGTGCTAGGTGGAAGAGGAGGGGAGGGTTGATGGAGTCCAAGTTTCTGACCATAGAAGTTAACATCTTAGGTTTATTGCGAGAAGATATAACATTATCCTCACAGTCAGTGTCCATCTCCTCACTACCATCAATACCTTCCTTAACCCAAATATCCTCGTTGATTTAATTTCCACTCCTTCCTTTCAAAATATTCCCTTTCTTGATCTTGCCAGACCCAGAGGCCACCATTTTACCCTTACCCTTTCTATCCAAACTCTCTAGGATATCAAAATCAATGTCTTCCTCCCTTTCAGTATCATATTACCCACCCCCTTGGACTCATGAGAGTCAAAATAATCCTCATCCGAGGCCCAATGCTCAGAAATAGCTTGCTCAATAGAACTAGCTTTTAAATAATCAACAATTATGATCATAAGCCCTCCATGAAGGGAGGGATTACTACCAGGATTGACCCTAGCCCTCTTGATACTAGATCTTAGATAACAGAAGAGAAAATAGGGAAAAGACACCTTCTGATTATGTCAAAAGTGGTTTAGTAATACCAAATGGTAGCCATAAACATGAGAGAATCTCCCATCCAGAGTGAAATATTGCATGATGGTGAAGAGAACCAACCTCTAGATTTTCTTGATTAACATGGGAGAGTAGTAGGTTTTATCAATCTTAACTAGGATGTTCCTCTCCTCCTACTCTTTTGGAAACTTCATGATGATAGCAACAGTGAGCTTCCGATCTCTGTAGAACTTCCTCCCCACAATGGGCGTACCAGTGACTTCCACAACCAACCCTTCATAAATTTTGACCTTTCTACCACCATTAGTCATCTTCCCCTCCTTCCAGGCCTTCTTAAACATTCTAGTAATAGAAGGGTTACACCTGTGCAAGCGTTCCATGAAATTGGTCTTCTTGCCCATCTCTAAGATTTTCCAAACTTTGGGCTTTTTTTTTCCAATACTCACAAGATAAGGGATCCCTCCTCTTTCCATTTCCCCCCATCACGTCTCTAGAATGACCACTAAGAACAATAAGTAGAGAAACCAAATGAAGACTGAAGGCTTGAATAACAATATAGTATTTTCAAAAATGCAGGTTGATAAAGTGTAACAAACACGCAGAAAGTGTGTGAAATCATATAATGATGACTAACCAAACTATCAGTCAGATAGCCACCCTTACTTCTCATTAATTGCTTGGGTCATTGGAAAGGGAATCATAATCAGGTTTAAGTGCACCCAAATCTCCTTGTATCCTATCATGATTTAATATGCCCTTGGCATCTTATGGGAGGTCCAGCTCATCCTGCCAGGTCACATTTTTGTCATATTTAACCGCCACATTGGTTGCCCAGTCCGCCATGGAGTTAACCTCCCTAAACCCATGCAATACAAAAAAATATATCAAAGGATTTAATAATCTCCCTAGCCTCAGATATGTTGTTCTTAATGGTTCAAGAGGGGTGAGTCAATCCCCTTAATACATCTAATTATGTGTTTGGAGTCTCCTTCAAGACAAACCTTAGTAAATCCAAAGTTTTTAGCAAGCATGATGGATTGAGAGCCGCCATAGCCTCAGCTAAGTGGTTAGTCTGAGAGCCCAAGGGGACCGCCACCGCCAAAACACACTGACCAAAATCATTTCTTATCACTCCCCCACACCCAACCAACACATATATATTGTTGTTATATACATAGGTAAAATTAAATTTTTGTATTGAGATGTCAAGTACAACTTGACGACATGGATGACATCTACAACTTCTGCATTTTACAACTTTTCACTATTCAAATTTGTAATTTACTTGGCATGTACATTAGACTAAATAAAATACATGTAACATTGTGTAGCATAAATTGAACTTTTCTTTTAAATATATATTTTTACTAACATTTGAAATTTCATTTTTATGATGCAGGACCCCTAAAAGAACATACACACATGAACTATTTATGCAACAACACACAAGTGTATTCGTCCAATTTTCATTTCATAAACATCATGTGTTCACTTTTATTCATCCAATTTTGTTTTAAATATAAGTTCAATGCACAATAGTATTCATCTAATTTTGTTTTAAATAAACTATGTACATCGGTCCTATGTTCACTAATTGATGATGATAGTAAATTTTTTTTATGTCAATTATATAATACTAGTTGGTTAATGATAGTTTAAAAATCAACGGATCTTGTCAATCACATGAACAAATAAGTACTGTTAATGATTGAATTATTTTTAATATTTAAATTTTTAGAAATTACAATTGATATTTAATTCAATATAAATAAGTTGGTGTTTACTTATATATGTACATGCCCTAGTCTAATCTAGTTTGAATATAAAGTCATATAGATTCAAACCACTATTTACAAAAACCATGAAATAGGATAAAAAAAGTCTATAAATAACATAAAAAGTCCTATTCTAATAACATAAGTCCAAATAACATGATAACAAGTCCTGATAACATAAAGAGTGTCATCATATAATAACATAACAAGTTATAACATGTGAAAAAAACTTGTGATATAACATTTGACATATATAATCTAAGAGCTCTCATGCAGCTGATCCACAGTCCTCTTCACTCCATGTGAAGATGACTGAGATGCATCATCTTGTTGGGCCTTCTCTTGAGATGCACCATCATGTGCGTTTGCAATATGAGTGCATGCGCCCTCCTATACATTATTAAAAAATAAAATGAGAAGACTATGTGTGTTTAATTCAAATGACTTGCCTAATTAGCTTACAAAGTAATTAAATAATGAACATTTCAAATTTTACCATGCAACGATGCTCATTAATGCCCTTAGTGGGATGAGGAGGTCCATTTTATTAACAACAAAAGTGGTTGCAGTCAAGTCCTACACAAACAAACATTACAAAATTTTGATAATCCCTATAAAATATAGGTACATAATAGACATTGCAAAATTAATTTTTTAATCATGACCTCAAAGGATAATGTTGATGGATGCATTTGGCTCAATCCCTTAGCCATACCAAGACTCATGGTGGTGTCGACCTGAACACCATATATAAAGCATGAATCAAACTTGTATATACGTAAATTAGAAAGTATATAAAGACTACACATTTATGGAAGAAAAACATAGATATGGTGTCTGACACATAGCCAAAGTCATTGATGGGTCAGGACGTAGACGTGATGCATCATCAGACAATCCAAAAACCTACAATTACAAAAAATAGGCACGAATAAGAGTTGTACATAAATTAGTAAGCAAATAAACACATTATTACATTCAAGTTTTAATTGTTTATTTTAAATTACTTCAATATATATAGATAAAAGTGCATACTGTAAACAAGGCACAGACGTCTCAAGGTGTCAAGATAAGATGATGATTGTCCCTGGATGACATAGTGTCAACCCTCCTCTGTTAAAAAAAAATTGACATGTTATGGTTCATATGTGTATATATATAATTTAATATTGCAATGTAAATTATAAATAAATTTAACTCTACAGGCTGATCATCATCTTTTCCCACAAGATCAACATATGATGAGATGTCATACTCATGTCCACCATGTGCACCCTTGTCAACATCATCATAAACACCATGGGAAGCATCAACACCAGCAGGATCACTCTGGGGACCCATACATATATCTCCGTAGCTCATGCAAACATGTTTTAAGTTGGGGGCATCCCTCATCTAGGTCAACTGCTCTAACAACTTGTTCGAAAGGGTACTCAACGAACCAAGAGAAGAGTCCACTACTTGATGATGGATGGGTGAAAGAGAAACTGGTGTAGGATGAGGAAAAAGGGGATTATTACACACACAATTTCTAACTCTATCACTCAATTTGGCCCCTGCCCTGTCTTGTGGCATACCTCCACCAACCCCTTAGAGTGATCTCATATCAAAGTAATTGGGTTTTTTACCCAATTCAAATTAATCCCATATTTTTTTAGAAAATACAAGGGCACCTCATGATTAGAGTGTGGTGGATAGTCAAATACCATCCACCAATGCTCCCAAAAATGAATAGCTATCTGCAGGTGTTGACACCATCTAATATAAATGTGTGGCTTCTTTTGAGGTATCTCGTCACTCGTATTAGGGTTCACAAATAATGTTTCATATCATTTTTGTAATTTTCAAATCATTGGCCTATTTATAGGAGAGGCCATCAGAATAATATGCACACATGGACTCCCTCCACGAGTGAAAACTATCCAGCTCAGAGTCTAATGCCTGTACATAATCTACGATGCCTTGCATACTATTTACAAGGTGTAATAGTTGGGAATATGGATGGGGATCATGTCTAATGGTATTAATATCTCTAATGATGGCAACGACATTTCTCCTTATGTTTTGTCTCAACTCCTCATGAGTAGGTGGAGGTGGAGGTCGACGTGAACGTGGAGCTAGGGTGGAGATGGAGGGGGGAGGTAGAGATGATTGCTGACATTAGAGCTCATCTAAGCTAAAGTCATCCATGAATATAATCTGCATATATACACACACATGAATATTTACAATTACTATTTAATTTAAATTTTACATTACAAAGTAAAACTTATAATTAAATACAACATTAAAAAATATAAATTTAAACATTCACACTTCTACGCAACTAAAATAAGAATAGAGAGAGAGAGAGAGAGAGAGAGAGAGAGAGAGAGAGAGAGAGAGAGAGAGAGAGAGAGAGAGAGAGAGAGATCTGT
>MU227850.1:1021069-1035511 GCA_018584345.1 Thuja plicata
GAAATGCATGATGAAAATATATTGTCCAGGATGCAAAGGATGCAAAGTAGTTGAGAAATTAATAGCTCCATACGCAGGGCATGAGTGGAAAACTGTCAAACCATGGCTCTCTTCCATCAAGATATGAAAGTTTTCATGATTGAACAACCATGGTACAGTCCATGGTGAAAATCTAATAAAAACATTGATATAAAAAAAATTAAATAATCAAATCCGTGAACTATACAATGAAAAAATTAAATACCACTTGAATGAATAATTCATAAATCCTTTATCGCATAGCTAGTACATTGTCTTTATTAACAAATCCCCGTTGGATTTCCCACTCGCAACTTCTATTTTGTCTCCATCTCACATCAATAATGATGATTGTAATTTGATGATTGTAATTCTTCTTTGTGTAGTGCACACAATGCATTGTCACTATTTTGTATCATGGTATGTTGTTTCAGTTATCGTGAGTGCATTTAATTCTCAGCTACATTGAGAGCCACAGACAGGGTTTTCATTAATGCATCTCCTCCTCCCATTGATCATTTTTCAAATCTATCATCGATCATTTGATTAATGCATCGATAATTCTCAACTACATTGAGAGCCGCAGACAGGGTTTTCTTTATCACGTTTGAAACAGTTGTCAAATCTATCAAAACTGGCTATCAAATCTATCAATTTGACATGACAAACTTGTTTCTTTCTAAACCATGAACGACAAACCATTTTCTGGTAACTTAAAACCATTTTCCAGAAGCTGTTTGCAGGTGTGAGACAACTTCCGGTTGCTAGCAACCCCAGAAGGAAAGCCTATCGGCTAACTAGATGGTATCATATTTTTTCAACACACTTTTAAAAGTCACAATTGATTTACTCATTTTAGTTTCATATATAAGGTTATTTCAAATTTTTCCTTTGTGGAAACATGTAAATATATATAGATATTGGCATCTTTGTCTTTATAAAATAGATTACAATAATTTGAATAAGCATGTATTTAAATAACAAGTCTTCTTTGATTAAGCAACAATGTGCAAGACATACATAGAATTCGACATCTCTATCTTTATGTAGAGGGTTACAATTATTTGAGTAAGCATACATCTAAATCATAAGTTTCCTTCAGCTAAGCAGGGCATACATAGATATCGACAACTCTATTTTTATATAGCAGATTACAACGATTTGAGTAAGCATACATTTAAATCACAAGTCTCCTTTGGCTATGCAGACACGTGCACTACATACATTGATGTCAACATCTCTATCTTTATGTAGCGGATTACGACAATTTGAGTAAGCGGACATCTAAATCACAAGTCTCCTTCGGCTAAGTAGTCATGTCTAGAAAATACATAGATGACAACATCTATGTCTTTAGATGGCGGATTAAAATGATTTGAGTTAGCATAAATCTAAATCACAAGTCTCCTATGACTAAGCAGCCACGTGCAGGTCATACATAGATGACAATATCTCTATCCTTATAGACCGGGTTACAACAATTTTAGTTAGCATACATCTAAACCGGAAGTCTCCTTCGACTAAGCATCCATAGCTTATCTTAATAGAGGAGACTTTATCCAATGGTTGGTGGACCATATTGATTTCACAGCGAAAAATAAATAAAATTAAGGTCCCAACAAAAGTTTACTTTCTATGTGGTAGGTTTAAGTTGAAATAAAGTACTTATTAGAAACAAGGTGAATTTGTCTAGTTGAATTATTTCTCTAATAATTTCTTTAATGAAATTTATAAATATTAATAGTAATAATTGATTTAAAAAATGAATTAAGAGAATGTATAAGAAATATCCAAAAATTATAATTAATTGATTTTATATATATATATATGGTATTTTTTAATTGGAGAAGTGTTTCAAATTGAAAAAAATCTTTCTAACAATTAAATCATTTCTCACAAAATACAATAATGTATCAATTTGTAATTGATCATTTCTAATAAATTATATATAATCAAGGATGTCACGTGACATTATTTTTCCTTCAAAATTTTGAGATTTTTTTTCGTAAAAGTGGTAACTTGTATTATGGATTTTTTTTATTTTTTTTAAATTATTATTATTTTTACATCCCTGGTTCAACGAGCATAGGTAGGAAAGAACCAGGTAAAGAAAAACTTCGATCTTGCTCATAAACTTAAAAAACAAGTCTCCCAAGGAGACAACATAAGTATTTTCAGGACTAAACAAAAAAAATCCCCAAATACCCATTTTGAATGTGATACCCAATTCATTACCTCGACAAAAACAAAACCCACAATGGAGTTGACCCAAAGCCCAAAACCCCCCTATTTACCAAAAAAGAGAATCTTAGTAACAAAAAAGTGATGGCCATCCTTAAAATTCTAAATCCACCATCATGCCTGAAAGAATAATCACCACTAGAAACATGATAACTCAATAGACAAGGAAATTCTGTCATCCATGGAATTTGGGATTGATCTTCATAGCCGAGCTCGCAGCCCTATCCAAGACATCTGCAAAAACAACTACCTCAACCTTTGGTTGTCCATATAGAATGATCGATCGCATTTCCAAGTAGGCATCGAGAGCTAAATCTGAAATGTGAGGATCTACAAATGACATCAACCACACATACTCCCAGGTGAGAAATTCCAAATCATTTTCCTGCAGAGCCATCTTGACAACAAAAAATGATATCTCAAAAATATTGTCTAGATTGTAGCTTATTATAATCAATAATGTCATCAATAGGAAAAGACCCTGAATGTCTTTATAATCCTATAAAACCCTATCAATCAAATCCATTTCAAATAACACAGAGTTGACAAACTTTGTGGCAATACTAAACACAAATTCTACATTTTGAATAAAGACCATTAGTATAGTAAATGACCAATCAATATAAATAAAGTCTCAGTGAAAATGACCATTCGAGATACCAATAAATAAGCCTAAAGACAGAAATAGAAAAATTTACTTGTGCCAAATTCCTCTAGGCCCCATTTGTTTCGCGGAATTGGAATTGAGTCAAAACCTTATTATCACAAAACCAGGTTTTGAAATCCCGGTTTTGCATCTTCCTATTTTGAAAATCACGAACCCGACAGCGAAATTAAACTCGGTTCATAATTTTCTAAAACCTGGATTTCATTTTTAATTCCACCTATTTTCTCGGAAGATGGTGCCGCCCATTTTAGGGCCTAAACCGGGTTTTGAAGGCTAAACCGGGTTTGCAACATAGAGTCCCAAACAGTGGATTTCGGGAAAAAAATGGAAGTCCCGCACCCAATTCCTGTCAAATTCCTGCAAACAAACGGGGCGCTAAATTAATAACATTTATACCAGGGATCATCTCAACCATAAATCAAGTGCATAACACTGACCTCACCTAACAATATCATCCAGATGATGTTGGGGAGTATCAAAAGAAAACAAAGAAATACACAAACTTCATAAGGAGCTTCAACCATTTAAAATTTCAATCCTCCTACCAATACTCATTCTGAGTGGTCTAGTTATGGATCATTGAGAAACAATACATATAAGAGGGAGTTAGCTAAATCATATCAATGTTGTAAAGAAGCTCAAATAACCTCCAAGCAAAAACCCATACAACGACCTTACCAATTTTGCTGAGAGTTCGTTCAAAAAGTAAAGTGTTATGTGCATCAATAAATAGAATGCTATATGCATCTTAATTTGAGAATAGACAGACACTTTGTATGACCCATTATGTGATACATAAAGAATAAAACATCCTTCAAAACACTTACCAATATCAATGGTGTTATTGCCCATGTTTAGTGCTAAGGAATTCCACTAAAAAAATAGCTTGTTAAGCATCCTTAAGAGAGAGAAAACCAAACAAAGGAAATTGTAGGCCTCTTACACCATCAGAGTGAATGAAAAGCTCACCTATCCTGATGAAATAAGAGAATTGACCAAATGTGAAAGAAACTATTCATCCACTTCCTACAATGAGAATGGATCATCTATGGCCTTATTAGCCAAAAAATCTGCAATCATGTTTGCCTCTCTGAAACAATGTTTAAATTCAAATTTTGAAAGGATGTCAATTTGGTTAGAACCATATCCAGCCTATACTTAGCTTCCAAGAGGAGGTCTTTCTAGAGGAAACTATGTTATAAACCACCATTGAGTCTCCATCAATTGTAATCTTAGGAATATTCATGGAAATCGTGAAAGAAAGACCAAGGAGGAGAGCTTTTGTTTCAGCCACATTATTCAAGTTTGAAGGTATTTTTTACAGACAACTTTAATTATCTTTCCATCAGAATTTATAATAACATCCCCAGCCTTGGAGATACCTGGATTTACCCTAGATGCACCATCATAATTCAATTTAAAAAACAAAGGTGAAGGGGGAGACCATATAGCCGATAAACATGAAGAGGAGGATGAATTGGATGATTGGCAGCCATGAGGCAAGATGGACTGGACAAGAGGCCAATCGTCATGAATAAAAAAATCGCACTTTGTAAAATATTTTTTTTGGTTTTAATCTATTTAACATGGTATGATAGCATAACTTCTGAAAATTTTTCAATTTTACAACTTCTGTCCAAGGAGAAGGCTTATTTCTAAACACTCTTTCATTATATTCAAGCTAGATGTTCCATATAATTATAGAAGGAATTTCCTCCCAAAGAGGATAAAAAGTAGAAGATTTATTAGATAAGGGCCAAGCCTTAAAGTGGGCACAAAGAGTGGGGCCAATGACTGTGGACCAACCCAACCTTGGAAGAAGCCAATACCAACAATTGAGAGCGAAAGAACACTAAAGAAATAAATGATCAAAAGTTTCCATGAAGTAATCACAGAGAGTACAAGGGAAAATAGTAGTAATCCCCAGTTTATCAAGCCTGGCACCAGAAAGGACCCTATCTTGGATGGCCAGCCAAGCCAAGGCACTTGCCTTAGGGAGACAAGAAGCCCCCCACAATTGTCTAACATGCCAGGAATCAGAAGATTGGTCAATAAATTTGGACTCATAGCCAGCCTTTACAATATATTGACCAGAAGAAGAGCCCAGCCAAATAAGTTCATCCTCTTGTGGAGAGAAGATAATAATCCTAGAGCTAAGTTCCTTACACAATTATGCAGCCAAACCTGAGTCATCATTTAAACTAGATAGGTTTCTCCAAGCAGCAAGACCATCTTCAAAGTCTAAATAATGGAAAACCCGATCACCCCATGCTACTTTGAGATGAATATCTATAGGAAACCAATCTCGGATATGGAAAAGGGACTTGTACCCATTCCAAAAGTCCTCCCAAAAGTGGGCTTTAGTGTCATTATGAATTAGCCAAGATAGGGAAGGGAGAATGAGGTCTCGATAACAGCACATGAAATTCCACATGGAAGACCCTCGAGGCAAAGATAAAATTGTAAAGATCCTTTCCCAACCATCAGAGTCAAGGTATTTAGTTCTCGTAAGTTTAACACACTTGGAATCTAATTTTTATATAATTTTCATAGCATCTTAGCACCCACTGCTTTGTTTTGAAGATATAAATCCCTAACACCTATACCTTGGATAGATTTAGGGGTGAAAACCTTATTCCAAGAAAGAAGGGGTAGTTTTTTCTTTTGAGATACATTGTCCGCCTAGAGAAAATCCCTCAAAATGGACTGAAGTTCCTGAATTGAACGTTTAGGCATGTTTAATACCGACATCAAATAGATTGGAATGACATTTAAAACTGATTTAATCATGAGTAATTTCCCAGATAAAGTCAGCCACTTATGCTTCTAGGAAAGAATCGGCTGGGAAATTGAAGAAATAATTTTATCCCAAAATTGATGTTTTTCTGACCCAGAATAAAAGGGAACTCCAAGATATCAACAAGGAAACTCTCCCAATGAAAAACCCCAAAATTTGAGAAGACTCTGTTGAACTAATGGGGAAATATTTAAGAAAAAACAATAAGACTTAACTAGATTAATTAATTGGCTAGATGCCATGGAATATTCATCAATGACTTGTTTAATAATGCGAGCTTCTGTAATGGTAGCTTCTCCAAAGAGAAGAGTATCATCAACAAATAGATTGTGTATAAGATTCATGTCCATCATATAAAGATATTGTTGGCAAATAGAGAGATTGTTCGCATAAGTGAAGTTGATGAAAATGTTAGATCAGTTATAGTGTTTTTCATTTATGCCAAATAGAAAAGTATAAACTATTGACATTAAGGAAGTCTTATCGACATAAGGAGGTTAGCTATCAAAAGTCTAAATCTATCGATTAGAAGGGAAAATCATGATGCAACCGACAATGAGGAAGAACAAGAAAATAATTTAATAAGATGATGAAGTTATGATCATTAGATCTAGGTTTAGGGTTTTGATGATTAAAGATTATCTACTTAAGGAAGAGACAATAAGAAGTTTGGTATCGTGACAGAGAAGAAGATTGAATATTGGTTGAACAGAGGAACTAATCAGAGAAGGATTGTTGTGATCATAAAAGAGGATACAAATTTGAACAATAGGATTGGAATGGTATGTTATTGTGTTAAGGAACTTTATTGGATATGATACAACAAAATTAGTGCAAACTACAGATCATTTTTGGTTGTTACTCTCTAAAAATTATGACTGCAAAATCCCTTAATCGGGTGACCCTAATAGGTCTATTGTAAATCCTTTAATAGGGCATTACTCTCAAAAGATTATCTAAAATCCTCTAATAAGGTTACTCCTAACAGGGTATAGGACTTTAATAGGTCTCTAGGGAAATTCCATAACTGGGTAGAATTTAATAGTGCTTTTCTAACCCTTAACTGGGAAAGCTCTTTATCAGGCGTATTTAAGAAGAGTACAACTATTTGTGGGCACTGATCTCTCACCATGGTTTTTACCCTAATTGGGTTTTCATGAGATAAATACTAGTTTTAATGTTGTATGAATGTTTACTTTATGTTTCATGGATGGTTAATGTTATGGTAACCGATAACACTATTATAGGTTAACTAAGCTGTAATCGGTAAATATATTAGAAGAAGATTTAGGACTGTGATTTAAGGATAAGTTGGTGATTATTGATTCACCCCCCCCCCCTCTCAGTAACATTTCCTATACCTACAATTGGTATCAGAGAATTGGTTCCCTGATTTGGAGGCTTAACTACTTAGGGAAAAGATCTCAAGATGCATATGAAGGACGCACCTGAGTTTAATAAGAGTGCAGATGACTTTGGAATGTGGGAAAGTAGGATGAAATTGCACCTGTCAAGACTCTTAGATAATGCAGTGGATTGTCTCAGCAATGAATATGCACAACATTTTTGTATACTTACCAAAGCACAGAAGAAAGAGAAGGTGATTCATAACTCTGTGATGATAGAGATTATTGGTGCCTTGCACAACTCTAAGTATGTTGATATACAAGATCTACCTCTAGCCAAGAAGATTTGGGATAAGATGGTACAAGTACATGGTTGAGACAAACATGTATTATAGGAAAATTTTGACAGACTAAAAGGAAAATATGATGAAATGAAGATGCACGAACAAGAAACTATTGCACAATATGGAGCCAGGATAAAATAAATTGTCGCGTCCATTAAAGGAGCCGATGGAAAGATGGAAGAAGATGAAGTTGTAATTAAAATGCTCAAAATACTTCCACAAAGGTATGTTATTAAATTTTTTCCTATACAAGAGCTAAGGATAATAGATCAGACTAAGATCACAATCAATTCAAATATTGGTAGGCTTACAACATTTGAATTAAGTAATTTTGACAATAGCCAACCTACTAGTGAAGTTGCATTTCAAGCTACTACTAATTGTGGATCATCTAGAAAAGGAAAGACTATTGTTTATGACTCTGATGAATATGAAAGATTAGCAGCTGAGGAGAAAGAGTTGGAAGAACTCATAGCTTTGATTGCTAGGATATTTCCTAAAGGTGAAGGAAGATACAAAGGGAAAAGTCCTATTGCATGCTGGAATTGTAGACAAATCGATCACTTTGCACACAAATTTCCTAACAAACCGAAAAAGGAACATGATGGAGAAAAGAAAGACAAATACAAGAAGTATAAGGATTTCACTCAGAAGAGCAAAAAGTTATGTTACATTTCTGAAGAAGAAGAAAATGAATACAATACTGATGGAGAGGATAATGATGAGGCAATAGTGTTTTTTGCTATAAAAGAAGATCCCTCTACTGACAATATTGAAATTGGTGAAGAGAAAGCTTTGATCTCAAGTTTTAATTGTAACAATGATTGGATCATTGACAATGGTTGTACACACCATATGAATGGAGATAAGGATAGATTCATAACCATGGAACAATGTGATGAAGGCACAATTACATTTGTAAATGGTTCTCCCCACATGATTAGAGGTAAAAGTACTATTTATTTAACTGATGATATCACTTGTGATTATGTTTACTGGGCTGACTGATTGAAATATAGTTTGTTAATCCTATCTTAGTTGAATAAAAAAGGATTCAAATTTGAGTTTAGTAATGGAAAATGCAAAATATTTGAGAAGAGTGGAAAACTGATTTGTACCGATGGACAGACAAAAGGTAATCTTTTTAAATTGAATACTACAATTGGTACAACTGGTCATTGTTTAATTGCTAAAGTAGAAGAAAGATAGTTATGACATAAGAGATTGTGTCATGTGAAATTTAATATTCTGGTAAAGGTTAGGAAGAAGAAAAGTGTTAGAGGTATACCAATATTGAACAAGCTAGAAAATGCAGTATGTAAAGAATGTCAGTTAGGTAAGATGACTAGTTCAAGTTTCTCAAGCAAGGTTGACTCTACAGAATATATCTTAGACTTAGTACACACATATTTTTTTGGACCTATAAGTACATAGAGATATCATCAAGACAAATACATTATATTGTTTTTCAACGACTACTCAAGGATGATGTCAGTAATGTTCTTAAAAGTTAAATCAAATGCTTTTCATATGTTTAAAATGCATAAAGATAGAGTTGAAAAAGAAACTAGAAATTTTTTGAAATGTCTTAGATTATATAGAGGTGGTGAATTTACTTATAATTTATTCAATGAGTATTATGAAGAACGTGATGATCATACTTTTTCATTAGTATACAAGGAAACAATATTTGAACTATCAGTTACATGATCACCAAGTGACAACAAACAAACAAGTGCAATGGTCACTGAAACAGACAAGTGCAATGGTCACCAAAAATATCTTAGCATAGTGAACACCGACAAATAGTTCATAGAGTAACCCGAAAGATAGTTTACAGAGTAAATTGAGAGCACAGTCTACACAGCAACCCGAGAGCAGTATGTCTACAGAGACATCACCAAGCATCAGTCTACCGAGAGATAGTTTTATTCCTGATAAAAGTGGATCTGAGATACACGACAAATAAAGCACTTCAATTTTATAATTAGCTTTATGCTTAGTTGTAAAACCATTTCTCGAGGATCAATTAAAGCATATGTAATTATTTTAATTAGTTTAATTGATTGTAAACATGCAAACTAGGAGATCAAGGTGAAGTTGTAAACCTTTGATCATAGAGTTTTTATTCTAAAGTGTGAAACCTAAATAGGTCAAAAACCTTTATATATAGATGTATAATCTATCAAGAACATGATGATTGAAGATGCAACAGACATCTATGGATCAGACATAGATTTTCATGCAGAAGGACACAAAAGAAAGAATTAAGTGATGAAGAACTAAGATTCAAGGCTACCGAGAAGAACAGAGGTATTAATCAATTACTATAGGTGATACACATATCTTGTGACCTTAATGGATCTATATTCAAAAATTCAAGATTGCAAACCATCAGGTCATAAATATTTTTGACTACTCTCTAAAAATTGTAGCAAATAGAAGAAATCCTTCAAGAAGGTGGACATAACAGTCTTATTGTAAATCTCTTAACCGAGTGCACACTTAACAATGTTGTTAAAATATCTTAACCGAGTAGACCTAACAAGTCTAAAATGTTACTCCTAACAGGGTAATATCATCAGAAGTGATCAAAATTGTAGCCTTAACCGACACCTTCCATTCTGCAGATAGTGAAGCTTTGTGGGTTTCATCCCCACCACAGTTTTTACCTTCTAACAGGGGTTTTCTGCATTACCAATTCTTGTGTCATGTGTAACTAAGTTTCATGAATGTTTACATGCAATTACATTTATGTTTTGATATTACATGCAAAAGCAATTGTTAGTAATAACTGAGAGGGGGGGAGGGGTGAATCAGTGGCCTAAAAAATTAATCCTTAAATCAATCCTTCAAAGTTAGTACCACAAAATTATACCTCTAGTTATCTTCAATCCTATAAGATGAATGCCTTGAAATACTTATATCAAATTACTACTTTTCGGAATGCTTTGTAAAACCTTCTACTGTATGTGTATCGATAAGCAGTCTTTCTATTTATTGAAACATAGTAAATAACTAGTGTATACCGATCAATCCAGATTTACTTATGTGAAATGCAAAACAGTAAAGTAATGACTCATAGACACATGACACATGGATTTTTAATGTGGAAACCATATTAAGGGAAAAACCACTGGGATCGGTACCCCAAATTTTCACTCTTCTGAAGTGAGCTCGATTAAGAGCCAACCCTATTAAAGGTTACAAACACACTTTTAGGTGTGACCTTGTTAGAGGATTTAAATAGATAGTTTGTCACTTAGTATCTGGCATCTAATGCTACCATCCTTGATCAAACACTCACTTGGCATGTCAATAGGTATCAGGCATATCCAATGCTACTTTTTATGATCAAAATTTTTGATACTCCTTGGGATGTATCTCAATTAGAAAAAACTTTTAAGTCCTGCTTGGTTAAGAGAATTGATGGTTCAGTGGTTAAACTGAAACAATAAATTGATCTGTTCACATATACAACTTTGAATTGCATATTTTCAGATCTATTGTAAGTGCATTACCTTTCTGATCAATTTTATCAATTCAATACCTTTGCTCCACACTGTTCTTCTCTGTGATGTTGTATCACTATTCGTCAGTGTCTGCAGAATTTAGCTCTTTCCTCAGCTTGATTGATCAGGTCTGAATGAAGACTTTCTTCTCCTTCAAAATCTGTTCAGCCTCTATTCTCTTGTCACTCCCCTTTTTCATAATGAATAAGTTTTTTTCTTATATAGACATGACTTCACCGTTTCTTGGCTTTCTTGATCTTGGCGTGATCCACAATTCTTGCCAATAAGATTTAAAGAAAAAATCTAGTTTTATCTGGTAGAGATCTTCTTGCCAACTGGACAAAGCATATTTAAATCCTTTACTTATCTCCGACTTTATTTTGTTGATTAAAACAATGATAAGTATTAGTTAAGTCTATTTTTAGCTCTTAACAACTAAGCATTTTATCATTTCTGAACTCTCTATTCTATCAATCAATACTTTAGTTAGTCATCGGTGTCAATTGACTGTTCCATCGGTGTGACTTCAGTTGACTTTGGGATCTCCATTCATCGGGTTACACTATGCTTTTCTCATCAGGAAACACTGTGACTTTGCTCGTCGGTAATACTGTGCATTTGCTTTTCAGGTAAAACTATGACTTTTCTCTTGTTGATTTACTCTGACCGTCGATGTGCACTCCGTCAGTGTATACAGTCACTATGTGAATACTTAACATATATGCATTACTAATAGCATAGCCTTTGATTCATTGGTTCTCTGAAGTCTTTTAGCAATATGTACATGACCCTACAGATTATATCAAGTTGACATCAATGAAAATACAATACATTGACTAATTTAATATCTTGGATTAACTTTCTTATGTCTCTTTGATCATCAACTTAACATCTTCAAACATTCAATCAGTTATAGTTCATCAATCTCTCCCTTTGGCATTGATGGCAACACACTACATTATCACACTATATTATTACTAGTACAATATGAAATATAACAGTTGAAGTTCATCAAACTGCCAATCTTATGTACTATAACCGATACAAATATCTAGTCCTCGGTAAGCTTATGACAGCTTAGATTTGATTCTTGCAGTTTTCTCTTTGTCTTCAATCCCTTCACTAGATAGATGTAGAATCTTTCTTCCTATGATGTGATGTGTTCTTTTCCTATGTCAAACTCTCTCCCTTTCAATGTTCTCTTTTCTTTTGATGTCTCTTGTCAACAATTATCTCCCTTTGTATGTACTCTCCCTTTTTGGTTACATCTCTCCCTTTGGATAATGTGATGGATATAATCTCTCCTTGATGTGATAACGAATATAATCTCTCCCTTTGAAAATAATGCCAAAATATTTGATAGTAGTTCCAAACAATCCTTTCTATCCATAATATACTCCTTGAATTTCTCAATCCATCAGCAATACAACAACTTTGGTGCTCGGAGCAAATAAATACCTTGTTGTGTATAGATTTATCTTTGAAGTCCATCTCTTTTCTTGCATCAACATTAATGATATTCTAATAATATGTAGGCTGATGCAACCTTCTAGTCATGTTACTGACTAGTAGACAAGGGTCTGACCCCTAGTCTCTTTCTCAAGTACTCAAATTAATTAAATAATGAATATTTCAAATTCTACCATGTGACAATGCTCATTAATTCCCTTAGTGGGACGAGGAGGTCCACTTTTATTAACAACAAAAGTGGTTGCAGTCAAGTCCTACACAAACAAACATTACAAAATTTTGATAATCCCTATAAAATACAGGTACATAATAGACATTGCAAAATTAATTTTTTAATCATGACCTCAAAGGATAATGTTGAAGGATGCATTTGGCTCAATCCCTTAGCCATACCAAGACTCATGGTGGTGTCAACCTGAACACCATATATAAAGCATGAATCAAACTTGTATATACGTAAATTAGAAAGTATATAAAGACTACACATTTATGGAAGAAAAACATAGATATGGTGTTTGATGCATAGCCAAAGTCATTGATGGGTCAGGACGTAGACGTGATGCATCATCAGATAATCCAAAAACCTACAATTGCAAAAAATAGGCATGAATAAGAGTTGTACATAAATTAGTAAGCATATAAACACATTATTACATTCAAGTTTTAATTGTTTATTTTAAATTACTTCAATATATATAGATAAAAGTACATACTATAAACAGGGCACAGACGTCTCAAGGTGTCAAGATAAGATGATGATTGTCCCTGGATGACATAGTGTCAACCCTCCTCTGTTAAAAAAAAATTGACATGTTATGGTTCATATGTGTATATATATAATTTAATATTGCAATGTAAATTATAAATAAATTTAACTCTACAGGGTGATCATCATCTTTTCCCACAAGATTAACATGTGATGAGATGTCATACTCATGTCCACCATGTGCACCCTTGTCAACATCATCATAAACACAATGGGAAGCATCAACACCAGCAGGATCACTCTGGGGACCCATACATATATCTTCGTAGCTCATGCAAACATGTTTCAAGTTGGGGGAATCCATCATCTAGGTCAACTGCTCTAACAACTTGTTCAAAAGGGCACTCAACAAACCAAGAGAAGAGTCCACTACTTGATGATTGATGAGTGAAAGAGAAACTGGTGCAGGAAGAGGAAAAAGGGGATTATTACACACACAATTTGGCCCCAGCCCTGTCTTGTGGCATACCTCCACCAACCTCTTAGAATGATCTCATATCAAAGTAATTGGGTTTTCTACCCAATTCAAATTAATCCCATATTTTTTTAGAAAATACAAGGGCACCTCATGATTAGAGTGTGGTGGATAGTCAAATACCATCCACCAATGCTCCCAAAAATGCATAGCTATCTGCAGGTGTTGACACCATCTAATAGAAATGTGTGGCTTCTTTTGAGGTATCTCGTCACCCGTTTTAGGGTTCACAAATAATGTTTCACATCATTTTTGTAATTTTCAAATCATTCCCCTATTTATAGGAGAGGTCGTCAGAATAATATGCACACATGGACTCCCTCCATGAGTGAAAACTATCCAGCTCAGAGTCTAATACCTGTACAGAATCAACGATGCCTTGCATACTATTTGCAAGGTGTAATAGTTGGGAAGATGGATGGGGATCATGTCTAATGGTATTAATATCTCTAATGATGGCAACGACATTTCTCCTTATGTTTTTTCTCAACTCCTCATGAGTAGGTGGAGGTGGAGGTGGACGTGAACGTAGAGCTAGTGTGGAGATGGAGGGGGGAAGGTAGAGATGATTGCTGACGTTAGAGCTCATCTAAGCTAAAGTCATCCATGAATATAATCTGCATATACACACACATGAATATTTACAATTACTATTTAATTTACATTTTACCTTACAAGGTAAAACTTATAATTAAATATAAATTTAAACATTCACACTTTTATGCAACTAAAATAAGAATTGAGAGAGAGAGAGAGAGAGAGAGAGAGAGAGAGAGAGAGAGAGAGAGAGAGAGAGAGAGAGAGAT
>MU227850.1:1035561-1081173 GCA_018584345.1 Thuja plicata
TCATTTTCTGTCTAGGGTTAAATGTTTTTGGTACTTTTTAAAATTTGCATACATTAAAAAGGTTTTAGTTATGTTTGGGTTTACATTTTTGTTTTCTACCTAGGGTTTTAAGTTTTAACTATTTTTTGTTTTTCATGTTTTCTACAATATTTTACGAAGTAAATTAAAACTAAAAACAACTATTTTAAACATAAAATTAATTATTTCACACTATTAAAAAAACAAATTTGGAACTTTAAATTACTGTCTAATAATTAAAAAGTAACAATAAACTATGTTTACAAAATGAAAAATAATATAAAAAAACAAATGTATGTACCTAGACTGAGGAAAAAAATGGTTGAGGGGGTCGGTGATGAATCTCTAATCGGGAACCCATGCGTCCAAAAATTGTCCACCCATTTTGCAAGCAGTAAAAATGACTTGGAAATGGGATAAAAAAATATACATTTTTTAAACGGGCGCTCGATTTGCTTTGGTAGCCCGATCCTAAATGGGCGCCCATTTCATAAACGTGCGCCCGTTTTATTTTTACGGGTCTGGCGCCTGAAGCTAAACAGGTGCCCATTTTTTTAAAAAATAAGCATTCGTTTCTCAAAATATGGGCTCCTGTTTCTAGTGGCAAATTCTTTTGCTTGCGGACTTCTGCTAAATTGACACCCAACTTCTTGCACCCAACCATATATATATACACACACACACATATACATATACATATATGCATATATGTATACATATATGCATATATGTATACATATATGTATATATGTATACATATATGTATATATGTATATAGTATATATACTATATATATATATGTATGTATATATATGTGTACACACACACACACATATATACATCTATATATATGTATATACATACACACACACACACACACATATATATGTATATATATGCATATACATATATATGTATGTATGTGTGTGTGTGTATATCTATATGTATATGTATATGCATATATATACACACACACACACACATACACACACACACACGTGTGTGTGTGTGTATATACATAGATATACATATATATGTATATGTATGTATGTATGTATATATATCTATATATGTGTGTGTGTGTGTGTGTGTGTACACACACACACACATGTATACATACACACATATATATGTACACACACACACACACATATGCAGAGATTTCAAGAAATTCATCTTCATCAGGGGGTGCCATCCTTTCTTTCAAAGGTGTAGAAGGATACGACTTCAAGTCCCACTCAAGCCCAACTATCAAATAAAAACAAATAAAAGAAGAAGGTTGTAACCTTAAATAATAAAAATATTATAACAAGAAACATCAAAAAGCATAAAAGGATATAAGAACAAACAAAGTATATGCACACACACGAACACACAAACTCTGTATAAATAAAAAGAAAAGGCTAGATAAATAAATAAAAATAAAGAAAAGAGTTAGGCCTTCTTATATCTGTTTTGAGTGTGTCACCGAGGGTGGAATAATAATTTGAATAAATGAATAATTTATTTCTATAGGTATAAAGAAGGGTAGATGAAGGTGGATATAGACCAAAGCATGAATCAAACCTGGTACAAAAAGTATGCAACTTCCAATCAAAATGTTATTGTAGAAATAAGTTGAGCGAAAATTGCAATAGTACAAATTTTACCATTATATTACCACTTTGATGTGCATGGGAATCTAACATAAGAGCACATTGCAAAGTATATAGAGATTCTTAGTCAACATTTGCAAAAGGTTGATTCTATTTGAAAGTACAAAATAAAATTATTGTATTCTCTTTGGTATGAGTGGTCCATCTAAATGTGTATAGTTGTTAGGAAAATGATGTCTCAACCTTGCAGTTACATAAGATTAGTATTTACAATAAATTTACATTTGAGCAAGGATTGGTATGAAAAATTTCCCAATGTTAAAAGTGAAATATTAATTTGACTAAATGGAAAATTTATTTGTATAGGTATAAAGAATGGTAGATGAAGATGGATAGGGACCAAGGCATAAACTAAACCAAGTACAAAAGTATGCTACTACCTATCAATATGTTATTGTATTTAAAGAATTCCACTAAGGTAAGAAAAATTGGCATGAGTGCAAATTGTACCATTATATTTTCCCACCACTTTGATGTGCATGGGCATCTAACATGAGAGCACATTTCAAAGTATATGGAGATTCTTGATCAACATTTGTAAAAGGTTGTTTCTATTTGAAAGGACAAAATAAAATTTCGTATTATTTTGTATTTCTTTTAAAATTGATCATTGAAATGCTTTGAAATCATTGAGAAGCAAATTTTTTTTATTAACTCAAAGGTATCTCTTTGACTCAGCCCAATACCCAACCTGCCTTACCTTGGTCTTACATATTGCCAAGTTCGAGTTCAAGAAGGGGCAAGTTGAGGCGAGACTAGTCCACTAAGGATTGAGAAGCAAATTGTACATTCAAATCTTCTTATGTGTTGCAATATGCATGAATGAATTTAATTGAATCAACATAGACCTTGCATGATTTCATAGTTAAGCAAGCCAAAATTGATTAAGAAAATATATCCAAGCTTACATAGAGTTGATTACAAACAAAGGCCCCTCATATAATAGATAACATACACAAGTATATTTTCCATCATGGTCAAGACCTAACTCAAAATGAACCTTGGAGTGAGATCTCTCACTTTCCAAAAGGAGTGGATGATCTTATTCACTCAGATTTGGTTGTGTTAACTAAGTACCATCAACAAATACATTAGGATATAAAACATAAAATGGAGATAATGGATGGAAGGGAACATAAGATAATGAACTAGGTCATATGCCCTATCTCCCCCTTTATGTTACATTAGAAGGAATATGATCTACTTAGGCTTAAAAAGGAAATCAAGCACCAAGTTGATGTAAAGGGATTCCTTAATTGTTATACAATGTAGGAGTAGATGTAGGAGTATAAGATTGATAAGGCAAAGCAAGAATTGGGATCAAATGAAGAAAAAAGTTGACTTTCAACAAACATATATTAACGAAGACCTGACAAATAAATTTTTCTATCAGAAACAAAACTTGGGAACTGTAACTAACCTACGAATTCAATTTGGAGGTGAACTGGAGGGACTTAGTCATCTAGGATGACTATGTCCTAGGACTAAGTTTTTTCGGGATGACTTGGTCCTGTACATAGAAAAAAGATAAATTATTGGGTAGAAAGGGGTTTTCATTAGTCAAACCCTGGTTGAGGAATCACCCTTGAAATTGAAATGAAATAAATTTGAATTGAAAGTGTGCTAGTACAAAGTAGAGGCTAGATCTAAGAATGCAATGTTTATACCTTCACAAATGGACTTGGTGTCATAATATCTTTGAAGATTATTGAAGTAGACTTGAATATTGTTGTAGAGCCTTGAGTTGTTGAGAAGAATCAAGGATACCTTTCACAAATTCCTAGATCTGCAAATACTCCTCAAATCTCCATTGTTGCTATGCTTGATATCACTTGCCTTGAGAAGGAATTAATTCACATTGATATTCATGTAGTTGGAAGAAGGATCTTCTTTCATGATTGAGGTCTCCTTTATGTGGCCTTCAATGAGGGAGATAGACTTGCTATAATGGAGAAGACTACCTTTGAAAATGCCTTGGAACACTTGAAATTTGCCTTAGACTTCTTGAGATGCCAAAGAGCTTGAACTTCCACTTGAGATTAGGATTGCATTATTTATTTTGGTATCTATCCAAATGAGGAGAGGTAGATTGCTTATATACCCCTCACAAGAATTTTAGAGCTTAAAAATCAAAGGAAGCCAACAAGAGTTTGAATTTCCCACTCAACCTTTGAGACCAACTCCTAGTTTACATTTTGAAGCAAACATTGGGGTCATAGTCATTTGGGACAACTTAGTCCTTGGAAATTGTCGTCTGTGACAAATTGGTCCCACCAAAAGGCCTAAAAATTTGGACTAGGGGTCCTAATTGAAGAGGGGATGCCAGAATGAGAAGCATAATCAAGGCTAGATCAAGCATAATCGACACAGAGGCTCAAGGACACTAAAATAGGACCAAACTGAGAATTTAATTATATATGAGTACAATTTAGGATGGTAGAGGATATCATCTCAAATTATTCAAAATATTTGATGGAAAGGTGCATTGAGGATACATTTTTCTCCATTACACCATGATATCACCTTGGTTTTAATTGCAAATAACTCAAATGGGACATTCTAATTGAAACAATATTCTCCTTTTCAAAAGTAATGACCAAGTACATGAGATGTACTCTAAACAATATTGCTACCTAAAAAATAGGGAAAATATTCTTACCATTTATTTTTCCTAAAAATATTTCATTTATATATATTTTTATTGATCCTCTCTTCCTTTGTCACATTTAAAAGTAATTAAACTAATAGATTTTATGTAAAATAGTATTAACAAAAGATAAAGTTCAAGAGAGAATAATTTTATTTTAAAAGTTATTTGATTTTTCTACCTACAAAAGTAGTTTAGATAACTCAACCTTAAAAAAAACCATAGTGTAATCGTGTAAAATAAAATATTTAAAACTACAATAAAAGCCCAAATAATAAGTCAAAATTCATAACCCACAAGTTATTCTTATAGCAATAAAAATTATAAAACATTTTGAGTCTACTTAGACATACTCTTAATCATCTAAATGATCATAAGGTGTCTTCTTAACGTAAGCCTCAGAGGACCGAACCCAATATGTGTTTACATCTTGAATGCTATCATCTTTGTTGACATCATCAATCCACTTGTGATGTCCTTGAGGATAAAAAATGCTAGATTTTGGGTGTGGAACCCACCATGATGCTCCTCCATTTCCACATTCAACACCTCTCCCTTTGTCTTTCTCTATACAATTGTCCGGGGTGGAAACACTCTTGTTAGCATCCACGCAAGCCCATCTATATCAACATTAACAAACACAAACTATCATTACCAAAAGAATTAACGCAAACACTCTTGTTAGCATCCACAAAAGCCCATCTATATCAACATTTAACAAATAAAACATTATCATAACCAAAATCAATTATTCATAAAATCAATTTAAAGAACACATTTAAAACCTTAGCTGATTTGACTAGGAAATTTTTTCCTTATGAAATATGGGAGGAATATTTTTTTTGACAAAGAAGTGTGTTTCATTCTATTGATTATAAAATATACACATGTTTACAAAAAAATAGACAGGATTCAAGGTCACTCCTCAGAGTCCACATAGACAGTGCTAAAGAGGTAGGACACAAGGTCACTCCTCAGAATTCACACGTACAATGGCGAAAGAGGTAGGACACAAGATCACTCCTCAGAAGAGTCCACATAGACAGTGCCAAAGAGGTAGGACACAAGGTCACTCCTCAGAATTCACACGTATAATGGTGAAAGAGGTAGGACACAAGATCACTCCTCAGAAGAGTTCACATAGACAGTGCCAAAGAGGTAGGACACAAGGTCACTTCTCAAAATTCACACATACAATGGCGAAAGAGGTAGGACACAAGATCACTCCTCAGAATTCACAAGAACAATGATAAAAGAGGTGAGACTCAAGGCTACTTCCCAGAATTCACATGGAAGTGCGAAAAAAAAATAGAACACAAAGCCACTCCTCATAATTAACACCAACAGTGTGCAGAAAACTTAATAACAGAAATAACAACAAAAGATGACACAAACATACGCTAATTAACAACCTATGAGTTGAAAAATTGCATGCAGAACCCTTCTTAGGGCGTACATTCCTAATCAAATGCCCAAATCCCTCCATTTCTGCAACTCCTTACAAAGCCTTCTCCCTCTTTGCTCACGCCTTCTGTGAATGAAATTATTAACAAGCAACTATTTATTGCACGGAGAGGCCAGAATGAAAGAAATGTGAAGCAATAATGAAATAACTTACTATAAATATCAATACAGTTCAACTGCAATCACCATTATTGCAGATTCCTCGTACGTAGCATTTTCAAGTGGAGATGAAATGGGGTGTAACAGAATAGCTAGTATGATTGATCTCAGGCTTACTCATATTGATAAAGTCTATGATTGGAATAAGATATCAGAGCGCGTCCGGTTTGATTGAGGAGGACATTATTCGAGTTGCTGCGAAATAAAAGATGAGAATCACTTTTGCAAGTGGAGGGCTAACCAATGGGCTGCCCACACTAAGCAGCCCCAAAATATGGCATGAAATACGTGGAGAATGGTCAACAAATGCTTACCACTTTATCTATACACTAGATGGTATCAGATTTTTTCAACACACTTTTAAAAGTCACAATTGATTTACTCATTTTAGTTTCATATATAAGGTTATTTCGAGTGTTTCCTTTGTGGAAACATGTCAATATATATAGATATTGGCATCTTTGTCTTTATAAAATAGATTACAATAATTTGAGTAAGCATGTATCTAAATAACAAGTCTCCTTTGACTAAGCAACAATATGTAAGACATACATAGAAGTCAGCATCTCTATCTTTATGTAGAGGGTTACAATTATTTGAGTAAGCATACATCTAAATCATAAGTTTCCTTCGACTAAGCAGGGCATACATAGATATTGACATCTCTATCTTTATATAGCAGATTACAACGATTTGAGTAAGCATACATTTAAATCACAAGTCTCCTTTGGCTATGCAGACACGTGCACCACACACATTGATGTCGACATCTCTGTCTTTATGTAGCACATTACAACAATTTAAATAAGCGGACATCTAAATCACAAGTCTCCTTCGGCTAAGCAGTCATGTCTAGAAAATACATAGATGGCAGCATCTATGTCTTTAGATGGCGAATTACAACGATTTGAGTTAGCATAAATCTAATCACAAGTCTCCTATGACTAAGCAGCCACATGCAGGACATACATAGATGACAATATCTCTATCCTTATAGACCGGGTTACAACAATTTTAGTTAGCATACATCTAAACTAGAAGTCTCCTTCGACTAAGCATCCAGAGCTTATCTTAATAGAGGAGACTCTATCCAATGGTTGATGGACCATATTGATTTCATAGCGAAAAATAAATCAAATTAAGGGCCCAACAAAAATTTACTTTCTATGTGGTAGGTTTAAGTTGAAATAAAGTACTTATTAGAAACAAGGTGAATTCGTCTAGTTGAATTATTTCTCTAATAATTTCTCTAATGAAATTTATAAATATTAATATTAATAATTGATTTAAACAATGGTTTAAGAGAATGTATAAGAAATATCCAAAAATTATAATTAGTTGATTTTCTATATATATGGTATTTTTTAATTGGAGAAGTGTTTCAAATTGAAAAAAATCTTCTAACAATTAAATCATTTCTCACAAAATACAATAATGTATCAATTTGTAATTGATCATTTCTGTCATGCCCAAAACTAGGGCAAAACACACACACAAAATTTTCATCATCATAACATAATATCACGAGTCTCTGTCAAGATAATCAAAAAGTGTATCAATGTATCAAAACATAAAGTATCAAAGTGTGATCGAGCAGTAAAGCTATGATGGGTCGGGGTGAGGCCTCACAATTTCTAATAAATTATATATAATCAAGGATGTTATGTGACATTATTTTTGCTTCAAACTTTTGAGATTTTTTTTTGGTAAAAGTGGTAACTTGTACTATGAATTTTTTACTTTAAAAAAAAAAAGATTTTATTATTATTTTTACATCCCTGGTTCAACGAGCATCGGTAGGAAAGAACCAGGTAAAGAAAACCTTTGGTCTTGCTCATAAACTTAAAAAACAAGTCTCTCGAGGAGACAACATAAGTATTTTCAGTTCTAAACAAAAAAAATCCCCAACTACCCATATTGAATGTGATACCTAGTCCATTACCTCGATAAAAACAAAACCCACAATGAAGTTGACCCAAAAGCCCAAAACCCCCATGTTTACCAAAAAAGAGAATCTTAGTAACAAAAAAGTGTCGGTCATCCTTAAAATCCTAAATCCACCATCGTGCCTGAAAGAATAATCACCACTACAAATATAATAACAATAGACAAGGAAATTCTGTCATCCATGGAATCTGGGATCGATCTTCACAGCCAAGCTCACAGCCCTATCCAAGACATCTGCAAAAAAAACTACCACAACCTTTAGTTGTCCATATAAAGAATGATCATTTGCATCGCCAAGTAGGCATCGAGAGCTAAATCTTCAATATAAGGATCTACAGACAACATCAACCACACATACTCACGGGTGAGAAATTCCAAATCATTTTCTTGCAGAGCCATCTTGACAACCAAAAATGATATCTCAAAAATCTTGTCTAGATTGTAACTTATTATAATTAATAATGCCATCAATAGGAAAAGACCCTGAATCTCTTTATAATCCTATAAAACCCTATCAATCAAATCCATTTCAAATAACTCAAAGTTGACAAACTTTGTGGCAATACTAAACACAAATTCTACATTTTGAATAAAGACCATTAGTTTAGTAAATGACCAATCAATATAAATAAAGTCTCAGTGAAAATGACCATCCGACATCAGTGATTTTTTTAGTGGCTAATATTCGCCAATTGGCTAATTTTTGAAATTTGAGAATCCAAATTTGGCTAATAAATCAAGATTTAAGGCGACCTAAATCGCCAAATTTTTACAAAATTTTATTTTAGAAATATTTAAATCGCCTAATAATTTATTTTATTAAAAATTTGAACTCAAAGATTCGCCTAATATTTGATAGATGGTTAGATTCAATTTGCCTAAATTTTATCAGTTATTATAGAAATCTAAATTAATTCACCAATAATATATCATAACTATTAGTTATAGTAGGGATGTGTCACCAATATTAGTTGTCATTATTGATTTAAAATACAATCTAGTGATCTTCATTATATTCCATGACGCAAAAATGTTACTATCTTATTTGTAACGCTTATGGGGGCTAAGATTTCCTTTGGATTATTGATAAATCAATGACACTGAAGAAATTTTGGGTCATATTATACTAATAAAAATAATGATACATTTATCTCACACAATACAATGAGGATTATTTGATTATATTTTAAATAAATTGTACCAACTAGATACTATAGAGTTCCCTTAAACCCATCAAATATTTTCATAGTTAGCCTAATAATTTTCTATAAGAACTCTTTTTTCTTTAAATATAATTATTATCCATGGTCATTAATGAAATTTTGGTTATTGCTTGAGATTTACCAATATTTTCTACAAGAAAATTGTGATTAAAAAATATTTGCCAATACAAATAATTTGTTTTCCCAAAAAATTGAGAGATTCGCCAATAGGAATTAATTTTTTTTTAAAAAAAATGAAAGATTCGCCAGGATTTTATATATTTCTCTAGAGGGGGGTTTCTTAAAGTTATCCATGTCCGACATACCAATAAATAAGCCTAAAGATACCATTAACAAAATTTACTTGTGCCAAATTCCTCTAAATTAATAACATTTATACCAGCAATCATCTCAACCATAAATGAAGTGTATAACACTGACGTCACCCAAAAATATCATCTAGATGATGTTGGGGAGTACATAAAGAAAACAAAGCAATACACAAATTTCATAAGGAGCTTCAACCATTTAAATTTTCAATCCTCCTACCAATACTCATCCTGAGTGGTCTAGTTATGGATCATCGAGAAACAATACAAATAAGAGGGAGTTGGATAAATCATATCAATCTTGTAAAGAAGAGCTCAAATAACCTCCAAGAAAAAACCCATACAGTGACCTTACCAATTTTGTTGAGAGTTCGTTCAACAAGTAAAGTGCTATGTGCATCAATAAATAGAATGCTATATGCATCTTAATTTGAGAATAGACAGATACTTCGTATGGCCCATTACGTGATATATAAAGAATAAAACATCCTTCAAAACACTTACCAATATCAATGGTGTTATTGCCCATGTTTAGTGCTAAGGAATTCCACTAAAAAATAGCTTGTTAAGAATCCTTAAGAGAGAGAAAACCAAACAAAGGCAATTGTAGGCCTCTTACCCCATCAGAGTGAATGAAAATCTCACATATCCTGATGAAATAAGAGAATTTATACCAAATGTGAAAGAAACTATTCATCCACTTCCTACAATGAGAATGGATCATCAATGGCCTTATTAGCCAAAAAATCTGCAATCATGTTTGCCTCTCTGAAATAGTGTTTAAATTCAAAATTTGAAAGGACGTCAATTTGGTTAGAACCATATATTCCAGCCTATACTTAGCTTCCAAGAGGAGGTCTTTCTAGAGGAAACTATGTTATAAAACACCATTGAGTCTCCATCAATTGTAATCTTAGGAATATTCATGGAAATCGTAAAAGAAAGACCAAGGAGGAGAGCTTCTATTTCAACCACATTATTCAAGTCAGAAGGTATTTTTTATAGACAACTTTAATTATCTTTCCATCATAATTTCTAATAACAACCCCATCCCTAGAGATACCCGGATTTCTCCTAGATGCACCATCATAATTCAGTTTAAAAAACCCACGTGGAGGGGGAGACCATATAGCTGATAAACATGAAGAGGAGGATGAATTGGAAGATTGGAAACCATGAGGCGGGAGGGACTGGAGAAGAGTCCAATTTTCATGATTAAAGAAATCCCACTTTGTAAAATACTTTTTTGGTTTTAATCGGTTTAACATGGTATGATAGCATAACTTCTGAAAACTTTTCAATTTTACAACCTCTATCCAAGGAGCGGGCTTATTTCTAAACACTCTTTCATTATGTTCAAACCAGATGTTAAATATAATTATAGAAGGACTTACCTCCCAAAGAGGAGAAAAAGTAGAATATTTATTAAATAAGGGCCAAGCCTTAAAGTGGGCACAAAGAGTGGGGCCAATGGCTGTGGACCAACCCAACCTACGAAGAAGCCAATATCAACAATCGAGAGCGAAAGGACAACGAAGAAATAAATGATCAGAAGTTTCCATGAAGTAACCACAGAGAGTAAAAGGGAAAACAATAGTAATCCCCAGTCTATCAGGCCTGGCACTAGTAAGGACCCTATCTTGGATGGATAGCCAAGTAAAGGCGTCTGCCTTAGGGAGACAAGAAGCCCCCCACAATTGTCTAACATGCCAGGAATTAGAAGATTGGTCAAGAAATTTGGACTCATAGCCAGTCTTTACTGTATATTGAACAGAAGAAGAGCCCAGCCAAACAAGTTCACCCTCTTGTGGAGAGAAGATAATAATCCTAGAGCTAAGTTCCTTACATAATTCTATAGCCAAAATCGAGTCATCATTTAAACCAGATAGGTTTCTCCAAGTAGCAATACCATCTTGGAAGTCTAAATAATGGGAAAGCCAATCACCCCATGCTACTTTGAGATGGATATCTAGAGGAAACCAATCTCGGATATGCCAAAGGGGCTTGTGCCCATTCCAAGAGTCCTCCCAAAAGCGGGCTTTAGTGCCATTATGAATTAGCTAGGATAGGGAAGGGAGAATGAGGTCTTGATAAAAGCACATGAAATTCCACATGGAAGACCCTCAAGGCAAAGATAAAGTTGTAAAGATCCTTTCCCGACCATCAGAGTCAAGGTATTTAGTTCTCGTAAGTTTAGCACACTTGGAATCTAGATTTTTATATAATTTTCATAGCAGCTTAGCACCCACTGCTTTGTTCTAAAGATGTAAATCCCTAACACCTATACCTTGGATATATTTAGGGGTGCAAACCTTATTCCAAGAAAGAAGGGGTAGTTTTTTCTTTTGAGATACATTGTCCGCCCAAAGAAAATCCCTCAAAATGGACTGAAGTTCCTCAATTGAACATTTAGACATGTTTAATATCGACATCAAATAGATGGGAATGGCATTTAAAACTGATTTAATCATGAGTAATTTACCAGATAAATTCAACCACTTATGCTTCTAGGAAAGAATCCACTGGGAAATCGAAGAAATAATTTTATCCCAAAATTGATGTTTTTATGACCCAGAATGAAAGGGAACTCCAAGATATCAACTAGGAAACTCTCCCAATGAAAAAACCCAAAATCTGAGAAGACTCTATTGAACTAATGGGGAAACATTTAAGAAAAAACAATAAGACTTAACTAGATTAATTAATTGGCCAGATGCCATAGAATATTCATCAATGACTTGTTTAATAATGCAAGCTTCTGTAATGGTAGCTTCTCCAAAGAGAAAAGTATCATCAAAAAATAGATTGTGTGTATAAGATTCATGTCCATCATATAAAGAGATTGTTGGAAAATAGAGAGATTGTTGGCATAAGTGAAGTTGATGAAAAGGTTAGATCAGTTATAGTGTTTGTCATTTATGTCAAATAGCAAAGTATAAACTATTGACATGAAGGAAGTCTTATCGACATAAGGAGGTTAGCTATCAGAATTTGAAAACTATTGATTAGAAGGGAAAATCATGACGCAATCGACAAGGAGGAAGGACATGAAAAGAATTTAATAAGATGATGAAGTTATGATCATTAGATCTAGGTTTAGGGTTTTGATGATTAAAGATTATCTACTTAAGGAAGAGACAAGAATAAGTTTGGTATCGTGACGGAGAAGAAGATAGAATATTGGTTGAACAGAGGAACTAATCAAAGAAGGATTGTTGCGATCACAAAAGAGGATACATATTTGAACAAGAGAATTGGAATGGTATGTTATTATGTTAAGGAACTTTATTGGATCTGATACCATAGAATTAGTGCAAACTACAGATCATTTTTGGTTGTTACTCTCTAACAATTATGACCGTAAAATCCCTTTATTGGGTGACCCTAATAGGTCTATTGTAAATCCTTTAACATGGTATCACTCTCAAAAGAGTCTCTAAAATCCTCCAATAAGGTTACTCCTAACAGGGTATAGGAATTTAACAGGTCTCTAGGGAAATTCCATAATTGGGTAGTATTTAATAGTGCTTTTCTAACCCTTAACCAGACAAGCTCTTTATTGGGCGTATTTCAGAAGAGTGCAACTATTTGTGGGCACTGATCTCTCACCGTGGTTTTTTCCCTAATCGGGTTTTCACGAGATAAATACTGGTTTTAATGTTGTATGCATGTTTACTTTAAGTTGCATGGATGTTTAATGTTATGGTAACCGATAACACTGTTATAGGTTAACTAAGTTGTAATCGGTAAATCTATTAGAAGAAGATTTGGGACTGTGATTTAATGATAAGTTGGTGATTACTGATTTACCCCCCTCTCAGTAACCTTTTCTATACCTACAATTGGTATCAGAGAATTGGTTCCCTGATTTGGAGGCTTAACCGCTTAGGGAAAATATCTCAAGATGTATAGGAAGGATGCACCTAAGTTTAATAAGAATGCATATGACTTTGGAATGTGGGAAAGTAGGATGAAATTGCACCTGTCAAGACTCTCAGATAATGCAGTGGATTATCTCACCAATGAATATGCACAATGATCTAGTATACTTATCGAAGCACAAAAGAAAGATAAGTTGATTCATAACTCTGTGATGATAGAGATCATTGGCACCTTGCACAACTCTGAGTATGTTGATATACAAGATCTGCCTTCAGCCAAGAAGATTTGGGACAAGCTGGTATAAGTACATGGTTCAGACAAACATGTCTTACAGGAAAAGGTTGACATACTAAAAGGAAAATATGATGAAATGAAGATGCACGAACAAGAAACCATTGCACAATATGGAACCAAGATAAAATAATTTGTCACATCCATTAAAGGAGCTAGTCGAAAGATGGAAGAAGATGAAGTTGTAATTAAAATGCTCAGATTACTTCCACAAAGGTATGTTATTATATTTTTTTCTATACAAGAGCTAAGGACAATTGATAAGAGTAATATCACAATTGATTCACTTATTGGTAGGCTTACAACATTTGAATTAAGCAATTTTGACAATAGCCAACCTACTAGTGAAGTTTCATTTCAAGCTACTACTAATTGTGGATCATCTAGAAAAGGAAAGACTATTGTTTATGAATCTGATGAATATGGAGGATTAGAAGCTGAGGAGAAAGAGTTGGAAGAACTCGTAGCTTTGATTGCTAGGATATTTCCTAAAGGAAAAGGAAGATACAAAGGGAAAAGTCCTATTGCATGCTGGAATTGTAGACAAATTGGTCGCTTTGCACACAAATGTCCTAAAAACCAAAAAAGGAACATGATGGAGAAAAGAAAGACAAATACAAGAAGTACAAGGATTTCACTCAGAAGAGAAAAAAGTTATGTTACATCGCTGAAGAAGAAGAAAATGAATAAAATATTAATGGAGAGGATAATGATGAGGCAATAGTGTTTGTTGCTATAAAAGAAGATCCCTCTACTGACAATACTGAAATTGGTGAAGAGAAAGTTTTGTTCTCAAGTTTGAATTGTAACAATGATTGGATCATTAACAACGGTTGTAAACACTATATGACTGGAGATAATGATAGATTCATAACCATGGAACAATGTGATAGAGGTACAGTTACATCTGGAAATGGTTCTCCCTGCATGATCAGAGGTAAAGGTACTATTTATTTAACTGATGACATCACTTGTGATTATGTTTACTGGGCCAACTGATTGAAATATACTTTGTTAAGTGTGTCTCAGTTGAATAACAAAGGATTAAAATTTGAGTTTAGTAATGGAAAATGCAAAATATTTGAGAATACTGGAAAATTGATTCGTACCAATGGATAGACAAAAGGTAATCTTTTTAAACTGAATACTACAATTGGTACAATTGGTCATTATTTAATTGCTAAAGTAGAAGAGAGCTAGTTATGGCATAAGAGATTGTGTCATGTGAAGTTTGATCTTCTAGTAAAGGTTAGGAAGAAGAAAAGTGTTAGAGGTATACCAATATTGAATAAGCCAGAAAATGCAATATGTAAAGAATGTCAGTTATGTAAGATGACTAGTTCAAGTTTCTCAAGCAAGGTCTACTCTATAGAACATATCTTAGACTTAGTACACACATATTTGTGTTAACCTATAAGTACCTAGAGATATCATCGAGACAAATAATTTATATTATTTGTCGACGACTACTCAAGGATGATGTCGATAATGTTATTAAAAGTTAAATCAGATGCTTTTCATATGTTTAAAATGTATAAATCTAGAGTTAAAAAAGAAACTAGATTTTTTTTTGAAATGTCTTAGATCAAACATAGGTGGTTAATTTACTTCTAATTTATTCAATGAGTATTATGAAGAACGTGGAATCAAGAGATAGTTGATTGCACCAAGAATGCCTCAACATAATGGAATTGTAGAAAGAAGAAACAAATCCATTGTAGAATGTGCCCGAACACTACTAAACCAAAGAGGAGTTGCACAAATTTTTTGGAGAGAAGTTATTAGTACTGTCGTATACACACTGAATCAGGTACAACTCAAGAAAGGGACAAAAAAGACACCTTATGAAATATGGTATGGTTGAACACCTAATGTTAGTTATTTTAGAATATTTGGAACCAAGTGTTACATTAAGAAAGATGATAGAAATGGAAATTTTGATAGTAAAAGTGATAAAGGAACATTTCTAGGATACTCTACTAAAAGAAAAGCATTCAAGTGTTTGAATAAAAGGACAAATATGATAACTGAAAGCGTGAATGTAAAGATTAATGAATTTTCATAACAAAATGAAGAGAATGGTGTTAATAAACCAGAAGGATACAATGAATTGATTTACTTTGAACCTACAAAAGTTAGAAACTGAACAAGCAAGTACAGGTACCGATAACACCCAATTGATAACAACACCGCTAGGTGAAACAAGTAACAAAAATGAATGAATTTGAAATGGGGAACCTATAACACCAAGAAATATAAGGATTAATCAAAGCTAGACAAATACAATTGGAGACAGGAGTGATGGAGTATTAACTAGAAGTCAATTAAGAGTAAAGGATTCTACATGTCTACTATCGGAGATGGAACTGAGACTGGAAAAGGATGCACTAAAAGATGAAGACTGGATACAGGAAATGAAAGAAGAGATTAAACAAATTGAGAAGAATAAAACATGGCCATTAGTACCTAGTCCTAAAGATAAAATTGTTATAGGTACTAAATGGGTTTTTAGGAACAAACTTAACGAGAATGGTGAAGTAATAAGAAATAAAGAAAGATTAGTTTGCAAAGCTTATACATAGGAAGAAGGATTAGATTATGGAGAGACTTTTGTACCTGTCTCTAGATTGGAAGGGGTCATAATATTACTGGCTTACACAACATATAAAGGATTTAAATTCTATCAAATGGACGTTAAAGCGACATTTCTGAATGGAATATTAGAAGAAGAAGTCTATATTGAACAACTTGAAGGATTTGTTGTTGAACAAGGTAAGAATTTGGTTTGCAGATTGCATAAAGAATTGTATGGTTTGAAGCAAGCACCAAGAGAATGGTATGAAAGATTACATTCTTATCTAGTTAATATTGGATTTGAAAGAACTAGTGATAATAGTAATATGTATTTGAAAACTGAAAGTGAAGACAAAGTTTTGATTTCTGAAATTTTTGTTGATGATATAATATTTGGAGGAAATTATTTTCTTCGTAAATCTTTTGCTGAAGAAATGAGGAAAGTATTTGAGATTTCTATGATTGGAGAAATAAAATTCTTTATTGGTTTACAAGTAAAACAGATGCAAAAAGATATTTACATAACTCAATCTAAATACATTAAGGAGATATTGAATTTTTTTGGAATGGAAGATTCAAGATCTATCGGTACACCTATAGTAACTGGTTGTAAAATATCAAAATAAGATCATTCTAAGGAAGTAAATGAAACATTATATAGATCAATGATTGGGAAGCTACAATATGTTGTTCACAACAAACCTGATATTGCACACGCAGTTGGAATAGTTGCTAGATTTTCATCTAATCCTAAGGATTCACATATGACTACAATTTAGAGGATATGCAGATATCTTAAAGGAACATAAACTTCTAGATTATGCTATGAAAGGAAAGGAGATTTTAATCTTCAAGCATATAGAGACGCAAATTGGGCTGGAAATATTGATGACAGAAAAGTATAAGTGGAGGGGATTTTTATTTGGGAAGCAGATTAGTGTCATGGACAAGCCAGAAACAGAATTGTATTTTATAATCTATAGCTGAAGATGAGTATGTTTCTGCTGCCATTAACTGTCAGCAAGTATTATGGATAAAACAAATATTAGAAGGAATACATGAGAAAGTTGAAGAACTTGTTTTTATAAATTGTGACAATACAAGTGTCATTAATATATCAAAGAACCCAGTAATGCACTTAAAGACCAAGCATATATCTATAAAATATCATTTTCTAAGGGAGCAAGTACAGGGCAAAGAGATAAGATTGGAATACATTCCTACAAAGGAACAAGTTGTTGATATATTGAATAAACTACTACCTAAGGAGATCTTTGAATACGTAAGAGGTAAACTAGGGGTCCTACCCCTATCAACAATTAACTAAAAGAAGATGTGGTATGCATCAGTTCATAAAATTTTAACAGAATATCTAAATTATGAATTGATGTATATGTAGACTACTCTACGGGGGATCAGTTTAGGCAAGTGAAAGGAAAAAGAAAGAAGATCATAACAAGTACAAAATTAGAAGACAATACAGTGAGGTTGATCACCTTTGGAATTGTTGTCAAAGGGGGAGAATAAAGAATAAGGATAAGTGAAGAGAAGTGAGAGTAAAGAGAAAGCGGATAGATGAAGAGAAGAGAAAAAATGTAGAAGTAGAATAGATAGAGATGAAAGATCAATACAAAGAAAGGTACATAAAATGGTGTATCATTAGAAGTTTTCCATCAATGCCAAAGGGGGAGATTGTTGTCATATGGAGATATTGTTAGCATAATTTAAGTTGATGAAAAGGTTAGATTAGTTATAGTGTTTATCATTGATGTCAAATAGAAAAGTATTAACTATCGGCATGAAGGAATTCTTATTGGCATAAGGAGGTTAGGTATCGGACATTGACAACTATCGGTTAAAAGGGAAAATAACGATGCAACCGAAAAGGAGGAAGAATAGGAAATTTTTTTAATAAGATGATGAAGTTATGATCATTATATATAGGTTTAGGGTTTTGATGATTAAAGATTATCTACTTAAGGAAGAGACAAGAAGAATTTTGGTACCATGACGAAGAAGAAGACAAAATATTGGCTGAACAAAGGAACTAATCAAAGAAGGATTGTTGCGATCACAGATGAAGATACATATTTGAACAAGAGGATTAGAATGATATGTTATTGTGTTAAGGAACTTTATTGGATCTGATACAATAGAATTAGTGCAAACTATAGATCATTTTTTGTTGTTACTCTCTAACAATTGTGACAGTAAAATCCCTTAATTGGGTGACCCTAATGGGTCTATTGTAAATCCTTTAACAAGGCATCACTCTCAAAAGAGTGTCTAAAATCATATAATAATATTACTCCTAACTGGGTATAAGAATTTAACAAGTCTCTAGGGAAATCCCATAACTGGGTAGCATTTAACAATTCTTTTATAACCCTTAACCGAGCAAGCTCTTTATCTGGTGTATTTCAGAAGAGTACAACTGTTTGTGGGAATTGATCTCAATTCGTGATTTTTTCCCTAATCAAATTTCCATGAGATAAATAATGGTGTTAATGTTGTATGAATTTTTACTTTATGTTGCATGGATATTTATTGTTATGGTAACCGATAGCACTGCTATAGGTTAACTAAGCTGCAATCGATAAATCTATTAGAATAAGATTTGGGACTGTGATTTAAGGATAAGTTGGTGATTATTGATTCACCCCCCTCTAGTAGACTTTCTTATACCTACAAAGATGCCCTTCCAAAGCCCCACTTGTTTGGCATGGCATATGGATCCATTGAGTCCCTCATCCATTAAGATAAACAAAAAGGGGTAAAGTGGGTCCCCCTATCGAATGCCCCTAGAAGATGAAAAGAAACCTCATAGAGAACCATTTATAATAATAGAGAATGAAGGAGAATATATACAAGCATAAATCCATTTTACCCAATTTTTATGAAAACCAAATTTTCAGAGAACCATGATGAGAAAATCCCAATCAACACGGTCATATGCTTTCATCATATCTAATTTAAGGACCATAGAAAATTTATTTTGTAACCGGATGGAGTGTAAAATTTCATGGGCCAAAATGGAGCCTTCCAAAGTTTCTTTTCTGGGGACAAAGCCCCCTTGCTCTTCAGATGTAATATTAGGAAGGATTTTAGCCAACCATACTGAAATGACCTTAGTGAAAATTTTGTACAAGGAATTACAAAGTGAAATATAGGGCAGAAATTTGCAAAGGATACAACATTATTTTTTTTAGAATGAAAGTTATCCAAGTATGATTAAGCTCTTTCAACATAGTCTTATGTATCCTAGCTTCCTATAAAGCTAGTAAATATCATTACCAATAAAATCCCAATATTTCTAAAAAAATAGAATGGTGAACCCATCAGGCCTTGGAGCTTTATCCAGAGCCATGGAAAAAATAATCTCTCTGAGCTCATTTAGAGAAAAAGGAGTCATAATCATAGTATTATCTACCTTAGAAACACACTGAGGAAAAGAATCTAGAAAAGAGTGAGAACATTGAGTTTGTTTCTTGGTTAGAAAATTTGAGAAAAAAAAGATACCTTCAACAACAATATCAGTTTTATCTTCCAATTTCCTGTCAGAAGATTCAATACAAATGATCTTATTTCTAAGATGTCTTAATTTAGTTGAAGCGTGATAAAATTTAGTGTTCATATCACCATCTACTAGTCAGGTTTCATGAGATTTATTTTTCCAATAGATCTCTTCTCTAAGAATAGATTCCTCTTGATCATGTAAAAGTTCCTTCTCTAGAGAAAAGGACTAACCATTCATGCCATTTTGGATGATTAAATCATTGATCATAGCAAGTTGAGATTGTAATATAGATTTCTCATGAAAAATGTTCTTAATGTGGTTGACATTCCAATCTTTGATCTTATCTTTAAGTAATTGTAATTTTTTTACCAACCTATATATTTGGGTTCCTTCCATGTAAGGAGAGTTCTCCCACCATTATTTCAGAATAAGAATGGAATTTTGATCTCGGAACCACATTGGTTCAATCCTAAATGTACCTTTACGGTGAGAGTAGGATCCTGATATATGTAGTAGTATTGGAAAATGATCAGACCCTGAGAGAGGTACAATAATAGAGTGATAAAATATTAGATTGAAGCCATTGATCAACAATGAGAAAATGATCAAGGCATTCTGCAATATTACAAAATCCAGCTTGACGATTCGTCCAGGTTAAATTGCCCACTTTAGGGGAGACATAAAGAAGATTATTATCAATAATAAACTTATTAAAATCCATCATAACCTTAGGAGAGGTAATAATCCCACCAAACTTCTCATCATTATTCAAGACAACATTAAAATCTCCCCCAAAATGAGAAACTCCCCTTGGAGTGCTTGAATCAAATCACCAAGAAGATCCCATAACTTGTTTTTTCAACAATGGGAATAGGACCATAGATGTTAAATAACCAAACAATTAAATTACAAGACCAACTCTCAACCAATGAGATCATCCAATATTTCCCCATAGAGATATGTTCCAAAGACACTTTATATGGATCCCAAAGGACCGCAAGACACCCCAAAGCACCATCAGAAGGGGAAGCCTAGAAATTACCCAATTTCTAAGAAGTAAACAAATTTATAGTAGCATAATCAAATAGTTTAGTTTCTTGTAACAAAATAACAAAAAACTTAAAATTAAATAGTTGGCTCTTAATGAACCACTTTTTGTTAAGGGCATTTGAGCCCCTAACATTCCAAGAGATTTTTTTTAATTAGTGTTGATTTAGTCATTAGGATGAGGATCCTAATTAATAGTTCCAACCTCAATTTTAATAGAGATGTGGTCTCTTCTTAAATTGTTTGAGTTTTTTAAGAGGATATTGAATTGGTCCTATATAAACCATCATGTAATTACTCTACAACCCTACCAAGAATTATATATGGATATGGTGGCTTCCATAATATAGGCTTGTATTAAGTCCATCTGTGAACTCACTTAATCATTTTGAGTGGATAAGCAGAATAGAATTTGAACTTTAGAAAAATTAACATTATTAGCTTTGAAGTATTGATGGTTAACAATTACCTCAAGAAATCAATGATTAAATATTTTCTAAGGTGTGAATATATACTTCTATAATTGACTCACAGACATGAAATTACATCCTAATTCACTTAGTTTCTTAGTCACAAATTTATATATTATATTATTTCTAAAGGATATAAGAATATTGTGAACCCATAAGAATGTTGTCCAACAATTATAAATCACTTTTTGCAGATTATTTTCAATCCAAGACCCTTTGTAATATTTATCTTAAGTCAATATTAAATAATTTAGTGGGAGATGCTCTTGGGGATTTTATGATGGTGGATATTGAATCATTTGATATTCTTCATTCTACCTTTGTCTTTATCTTGGTCAAGATGGATGTTTCTAAAGGGTTTCCTGCTAAAATCTTAATCATGTCTTGAAAGGGTAGTTGGGTTCAAACTTTGGACTATGAAGGAATTCCCTTCAGGTGTAGAAGATGTTTTAAAATTGGTCATGCGACTGCTGAATGTGGATTAGTGAAAAAGAAAATGGTGGCTTCATGGTGAAATGGTGCTTCAAGGAAGCATTACGGTTGAGAATAACAATGAAATTCAAAAGAGTTTCTCGCAAGTGGTTGCGGTGGATACTTTGTGGCATGCAACTTCTTCTTAGGATGATCTCATTTTTTAGGGGGGTTGCTAAGGCTAAAGTGCAACAACATGTTCCTCTTGTTGACCCCCCAAATGTGAGAGAGAATGTGTCTCAGGTTGTTGCTTCCGGTGTAGTATTATTAATTTTGTGGCAGTTGTTATTATGCTTTTCTTTCAGGGAGGTTTTATGTTGTGCCTACGTCTGTGTATGTTCTCCTTGCAAGCATTCTCTCTCATGAAGATGGTGGTCAAGTGTTAGCCTCATTGGCTTGGAATGATGAGGTAGAGGAAGTGGAAGGGGGTTGGATTACTATTAAGGGTAAGAAGGCTAAGATGTTTAGGCCCTCTTTTGACATTATTATTTATTCCCACAAGTATAATGTTAAAGGTAAATCTTGATGGCTCTTGGTTGGGGGAGTTTGGGATGGATTAATTATTAGGATTAAGTAATACTGGGAGGGGGTTGAATCACTATTACAAGACTTTATCAATAAATTTAACCAATTCAAACTTAACCAAGAAAGTACTGAAATAATAAGAACATGCACATAGAGTATACAACTCATAACACCATAATTATTTCATGGGGCAACCCTGACCAAGGGAAAACCCCGGTGGGGATGATACCCACGAATGATGCACTAATAAGTATAGTGTCCTTGTTAGGAGACATAGCCCTTTTAGGAGCTCACTATTACATTTAGTACATATCCATATTAAAGGATAGAAACCTTGTTAGGGGTATACAATGAGCACACTTCTCTTACAAAGAAAATATGTCTATTAAAATGATTTATCAATATGAACTATACAAGCATCTGCTATGCTCAAGTAGTCCCATTTATAGGTTGCATCATCTGTTGTATGATTTTGACAGCACAATGCATTTTATCATTCAACACACCTCTTCGCGTCATAAAACAACTTTACTTATATACTCGATCTCAAAAGATTCTTCCAGTCGACTCACAAAAACATCACAAATTGTGTCCTACTCTTAACCAAATAAAAAATACATAGTTGTTGATCATACATAAAAAAAATAGGGTAGGTCCCAATCCAAATCCAAAGTAGCACTTTTGGATTCCACAAAATAATCCCTTAAGCATCATGACCATTCTTCTACCCTATATCATTGTTGTACTTTCTTCACATCACTTCAACAGGCTACAACTTTGTCTAGTCAACTCCAAAATTCAAGTGACCTTGAGTGAAGGTCTATTACATCCCATAGTACACTCCTCTAATCTTGTATGACTTATTTCAATGCATACTGTGCTTGCTGATCAAAACTGTGTAACTGTTCCTTGTTAAATGTATTCTGGACTTAGTCATTTTATAGAACTGAATATCCAAAATTGGATTGTACTTCAAGAATACATGCCAATGAGTGGTGTTTCCATAAATGAAAAACTCTGAGCTATGAAGATCATACTTCTTGCCGACAATATCCCCCTTTGGCATTAATGGAAACACTTAGTGAAAAATGACTAAGTTCTCAATACCAAACTATTGACTAAGTGCATTTTTCATACTCATTAGTCCCCCTTTGACATCAATGGAAAGGTATCCTCAAAATTGTATCGATATATACATTAAAATTTCATAACTTCACATCAAAAAAAATCATACCATGTGAAATACATCTTGGAAAGAGGTTTCCAAGATCTTCTCCTATGCTTTCCATGTATTCACCAAGATCTGACCAACATGAATCAAACCATTCATATCAAAAGAAGATATCTCAGCGGCCTTCAGTTCTATAGGCATGTCTTTAGTAAGAGATTTCTTCACTTTATCCATATTTGAAAGGTGTTTCTCCAGAATTGATAGTTTCTAAGTGATTGAACTCCTCAACACACCAAATCTTTCCAACACTCTTCTTTTCTCAGTCTCAAGCATGCTGATTTTGTCCAACAACATGGACACTTCCTTATCCAATTCAGTGACAGTTTGTGAGGAGGACCCACAACTCTTTACCATTCCATCTGAATTCCTTTTAGAATTCTCAATGATATCATCTATATTATTTAAATGCACAAGAGGATTTATACAGTAACTATATACCTTCCTTCAATGAATTATACAAGACTTCGCTTCAGTAATAATGTTATCTAGTATACCCAAATCCCAGTTGATTGACTTACATATCTCTTCCAACTTCTTCACCATGTAATATTTTCCATCTCTAACTGTTGCGGCCTTCTCTAAAGAGTCAAATTGAACATCAAAATCATCAAGGACTTTTTTCAAGTTATCCATTGTGTCATTTCCTTGGAAAGTGATAGGTAGGGGTAGAAGTTTGTTGATACTATCAACTGCTCTTTCCAATACCTTTGACTTCTTCTCTATTTTATGTTTTGATCTCTCCTTAGCCTTAGCAAAGGCTATGTATGATAACCTCATTAATTCATCCTCATCCATACCATCAACATCAGTACTGAGAGGTTTATCGCCACTTGCCAATATTTTTTCTGGTCTTTTCTTTTTTTTGGCTACTTGCTGGCTTTTTGCTTGCAGCTTTTGTTATAGGTTGTCGAAGCCTACTGATGTTTTTTTTGGGGGTTTTGATACCTTTATTTTTCTAGTGATTTCAATCTCCTATCTTTTGACAATTTTTTTGTTGTGGGTTCTAGATCCATTCAAAATCTGATTGTAAAGGGTTTCGGGTCCCTTCAAAATCTATTTTTACCTTAATCAAAACCTTACAAATATCCACACACTTTGTACCATGGATAAGTACTGAATAATAAACACCATTGAGTCCATCAAATACTTCAAACTATTTTTTCATATAAGTGGTCAAGAGCATGACTTTGATTAATTAGTTAACCTTTTATGCTTGACTAATTTAAGATTTCAAGGAATGAACAAGGAATTAGTTTTTGATAATGTTAAATGATATATTCATGTAAGAAAAATATTTAAGATTTATAAAGGTATATATCATTAGTTAATATTTTTTACCTATATAGATATTATGGTTTCTCCTTAGGTGTTATTTATTTAGTCATAAAGACGTTTTGACAGTAATTTAAATCACAAATCAAAAGAATGTGCTAATTCAATCATCATTATTCTAAGGAGGGTTGAATATTTAATTAAATTTTAAAATAATATCTTACCACCATTAAGTTATTGGGTGAGTTTGAGCTCTTATTTTTTTTCTTTCTATTTTTTTTTGGAAAAAGGTCATAGACCTATAATTTTATTAAAATATAGAAAGATACATACAACATACAACATACAACATGCATATATATCCTCAACAGATAGAGGCATCCATAGAGTGTGGTGCTTCAATTTTTTACCAATAGAAAACATAATTACATCTAATATTAGTTCTAGGCATATTAAAAATTAATATAATGATTGGTGAAACTAAAATTGACCAAACATAGAATGTCTCTGAAACTTTATCATCTTTAGAATCCTAATTATTAAAATTTTCAAAATAAAATGGTTCTAAATTCTCTTTGTTTCTACCATGATGCAATTTTCTATACTAAATCATATTGAAGATAATGAGCTTCAAAAACAAAATAAATTTAATATGCATCTTCTTAAAAAGATGCATGTTTCTCTATATTGCATTTAACCATAATATCATGTGGAAAATGAACTAATTGTGTTGACCATTGTGATGTATGTTTATCGCCCTAATACAATATCTAGGGAGAAAACATGGACAGGGTAACTCACTCATTACTTATATTTTTTATGGATCATTACTATATGTTTAGTTTCATGGTTATTTTTTATTCAAAGAAACATGACAAACTATTCATACCCATGTTCATGAAAAACTATATTATGATCTCCTTGCTAATGATAAATAGATTATCTATAATAAAAGTTACTATGTGGAATACTTTAAATGCTCATTGAAAAATTTAAAATACATATAATTAATTATGGTATTTATTATTCCCACACCATCAATAAAAAAATATTTATTATTATTTTATTTACTATTTTGGTGATTCTATTTGTAGGAAATCTACCATATACTATGTTTAGAAAATAAATGATTGTAGGTGATATTACCTGGATGGTGTTGTGTAATATGAAAAGGTAAGCAATGAAAGGGGATATTTATCATTTCATATGACACATTCGACTATGAAACAACCTCAAGATAAATCAGATCACCAACCCCTAGTGGGAGGGATGCTAATGCAAGTTTTTTCTTTTGGGGTTTCTACTCCTTTGTTGCTTAGAAAGAATGGCTAATCAAAACAAGAGATGGTCTAATCAAATTGAAAATAAGATTTAAAAGGAGATAAAGATAAATTTGAGTGCACTTGGAACTAGAATAGAATAAATGAAGACTCAGATATGATTTCCTGACTGTTGGAATCCTGAAAACACCTGTAACTGAAGATCTGAGATCACGAGACCTGTATCTGTCTGCACTTGAAATTTTAATGCTTTTTATCGGGAAAAAATGTTTTAAATGTTTTGTTCCTAGGCACATAATGTTTGAAGTATTCTATACCTGATATTTTATATCGAAATAATTGTAGATGGTCTACCTTAGTGCTAAGATGGCACCACAACTCTCACAGCTGATTGTGGGGTCTTCTGCACCTGTAAATCTTATATTTTGTGTGTGTGTGGGTGTCTATATAGGAGTTTCCTTGGTCAACCCCACATTTTTTTGATTCCCACATCCAGAGATAACCAAATGTGATAGAGATAAAGTGTGTAGTGCCCGTGAATCTAGAGTATGTCTAAATTTCTATGAGCTAAAGTGGATAAATGCAATGCAAAGATCTACCCTGGTGTGATAGAGTAAACCCTAATATGAAAATGCAATCAATATGTGATTGAAAGATGTAATGAATATAGATCTGAAGCACAAGTATGTAGATCTAAAGATAACAAGAAACCATACCCTAATCCCAAGAGCGCAAGTCAATCATTAGTTGGTGATCTCCTAGTCATCGTCATAATCCTTTTGTGGCCCCATCTTGATGTTGAAAATGTGTTGGATACTTGAGTATTTGGATGATTTAAATGATTAAATTCTTAAATTATTGATAGAATATTGATGTAGCCTTTATTCACAAGTCCTCACTTCATGGGATGTCTTCTAATTGGGGCTCCAACTTTGCAATTTATTTTCATCTTTCTAAATGAAGCATGAGGGTTTATTTTATATCAAATTGAGAGATAGAATTGAGAGAGCCAACTGTAAAGAAGGGGTCTTCATTGAAGGGGAAATATAATACCACATACATTCATATTGGGGGTTTTTAAATGAGCTAAAAATGGGGCAATATATTACCTTAATAGGGGGAGGGTTTTTTTTTGGGTGGAGTGGGGGGGGAGTGGGGTTTTATATAGGAAATGGGGTGGAGGGGTACAGGGTGGGTATTGGAGGGGGTGACCAAAAAGGAGTTTGGGACAATATTTGTTAAAATAGGGGGATTCTTTAGTATTCCATGAATGCACGTGCTACGATTTAGGTTCATTAAGTTAAGCCCCTATGATTGTAAATCAAAATCTACCACCAAATCACCGAGATAGGGACCCAATTTAAATTTGGGCTCAAAAACCAATGGAAAACATGTTTGAAATGTTTTGTTACACCTACTTTAGGACCAAATTTGGATTGTGGGTCCCAGAACATCAGGAGATGAAGGGTTTGATTCGATAGCCAATTTCAAGGTTAGGACAAAACACCAAGGCTACAAATGGTAACATAGGTCCTAGGAGATGAAAGGAATTGTTTGATTGGAGGAAAAATAGAGGAGCACACTTAGAAATTAGGGCTTACCTCTATTTTAAATGAGATTGAAGGGATAGAGGACCCATGTTCAAATTTACATCTTCATTAAGTACAATTATGAAGTCATATTATGCAAACTATAATGAAAACACACTAAGGTAGGTGATAAACAATCATGAAATTGTACAACACATAGGTGCTTACAATTTATGATGGTTCATTTAGCCCCCACTTGACACTACATGTATATGCAAGATAAAGTACAAGAAATCAGTAAATGAAAAGGATATTGCAAAGCCCCTAGTGTGCAACTCATGCAATAGAATTTTAGGACCCGCAATCTGCAAAACCACATGTCAGTTTAAAATTATAAACCACATGGGGCTTACTAAGAGAATGATGAAATTTGTGGGTATCTATATGCCCCCTATTATAGCTTGGTAATTAGGAAGGTGAAATAGGGTATCATGTATACCGTAGAAAATTGTAAATGTGAAAATAAAATAAATGATATCAATAAGACTCAAGATAAAAATGAAAGATACTATAGAGCATTTGGATAGCTAGGAAATTGAATCACAATCTCAACACAACAAACTATGTGAAAATCATAACTTTCTAGCTCAAGATATGAATGATTAAGTGAATCAACATATTAAATCACATAGATAAAAGTCATTTTCATTTATTCAAGATGTTATTCTCATACCTTGTCTTTTTGTGTTTGTGAAGAGGAGAGAATATGTTGAGGAGAAAATAGATCATACCCACACGGATCAAGAACCTGAGGTGAGCAATGGAGGATAAGACACCTTTGGATGAGGTATACCTTGAACCACTAATTTTGAATTTTTGTACTATATTTTGAATTTTATAATACATAGGACTATATGTTACTATATACCCTGCTGGCCACCTTGTTCCCTACATGTCGTTATGCACCCTAAAAGGAATTTTGTTCCTTCTAGTACTCTCTATTCCCTAAATTGACATTTTGTAGTCTTTGATATATTTGTATGATGTGTTGGATCAACTATGTAAAGTTAATTACTAAGAGGGGAGGGGTGAATCAGTACCAATAAAACTTTTAAACCTACAAACTGATCATATACCAAACTGAATATATTGCAAGTAATCGTAGTGAAGCATATAAACTAAAACATGTAAGCACAACTCATAACACCAAGAATTTGGGTCACCCATAAATCCTTTGTTAGAGGAAAAAATTGTTGTAGGGATGACACCCAAAAGCCTTCACTACTATAGAAAAAAGGGTGCTCGGTTAGAGATACAATGTTATCTATTTCTGATAGCTTACCCTATTAGGAGTATAATAAGACTTATTCAGTCTACCTTGTGAAAGGATTTTACAATTTGTAATCTAAGAGATGTACCCTGTTAAAGGATTTACATAAGACCTATTAGGGCCTACCCAGTAATGGGAAATTTACTACTCCTAATACAAAAAAACTTATTAAAAAATGTCTATGTAAATGCATCAATCAAATGTTGTTTAGACTCTTTATGCTCACTAACTTTAATACCTCAAACTACACTTGGTATCTCAATAATATTAAGCTTTTCTTTACTCTGCATATATCTCATTCACTTCTTATCTCCACTTCATATTCATCCTCTCATCATCATGTATTATGTTTCTCTGACCCTTTTATATGGCTTCCAGATGGTTAATAAAGATCTAGGGCTTCCTGCCTCAACGATGGAGATTAAGTGGTGCAATATTGGTTACACTTCCAATGCATTATTCCTTCTTTATTTTCATCGGTAGATCTACCTCATGATCATGTACAATCATTTGTTTTCAATCCCAATGTTCCAACTAACACTCACCTTGAATTCTATAATATGTTTCCTGTTCAGCGTCCAGATTCAATGTATCTAATTTCAAATTGAAATGTCAGCTTTGCAATACTCAGTAACATACTTGTGCATACTCGGTAACTGTGAACTCTCTACTCGGTAAATCTCTTCTCGGTGCCTATTAGTGCTCGACAGTAGTTACTGCTCGGTAACTGTCTTTGTTTGGTTTGATACAAGTAGCTTCTTGATGAATAAGTCTGACTTGTTCTGCTCAGTATCTGCTTATTCCTTGCTTGGTGTCTAACTCTATTGGCTTTACCGACTATTTATCTATCTCTTTGCTGCCTGCCTTTACATGTTCCTTCATTCCTACCAAATGACTCTTATGACTTTGCATAAAACTAATGGCAAAAAAATACTCATTAGTAGTAAAAATCTCCCCCTTTGACATTAGTTTGGCATTTTGTTAAAAACTCCAAAGTCATCAAAATTTTGCAAAAACTTCAAAAATTCCAAAAACTCAAAACTCCACCTATGATAATACTCCTCAAAATTTGTATACTTATATCTCCCGTATGTATATGCATACATATATACATCTATACTTATCTATCCATATCTATCCCCCTTTTTTGTCAAATATGCCAAAAAGAAAAACTTATGTATCCTTATCCTTCAGACTAATTACAACAAAAAAATGTGCATACATCTTCTTTACATCAACTAGGGACGTCTCCCATGATTCTTTAAGTGTTTTCAGTACAACGAGTTTCTTACCAATATCAGTTGTTATGCCAATTAAGATATCTAGAGAACTGAGATCGGGGGTTTCAACTAAATCCTTTTTCTTCTGAAAATGATTTTGCATTGTTTCTATATGGGGAATTAAGTGTTCTTGCAGCTCCATTAGCTCAAGGCTTATTCTTTTCTCTTCTCTCCTTAAATCATGTTGTACTCCCATAAAGTGTTTGACATTTAAATAGTAGACTTGTAGGGATCCAAGCTTTTGGGTAACATTATGTAGATGCTCGGTTAGCTCGTTCTCTATAGATTCTTCCTTCTATTTGATTTCCTTATTAAACTTTGAAATTGTACAAAAAAGTTGAAATAATGAAATGGTTCCATTTAATTGTATTTCCACTTCTACACATAGGCCAGACAATGATACTTTGTCTAGTGCAACATTCTTTAACATGGTCTCGATCCACTTTTTTTCCATCTTCTTCTCATGAAATTTGATAAGATACTTGGTGGTATCCTTGGTTCAGTGACTTCTCTCACTAATCCTTCAACTTGTCTCAACAAGGTGCCTTTTTCATTCACTTTGGCTTCAGGAACAATATCCTGCAATATTTCCTTGACACTTTCTGGTACATCAGTCTTCTTTTTCTTTTGAAATAGTTTATCTTGTATTGCCTTAAGTTGGAGAAATTATCCATACTCAGACATTTCATTAGGACTCGTAGTAGATAGGTCTACCTTAGGTATGGCGATTGGTTGGCTCATATCTATGTGCTTCCTCTTCTTTGATTTCTTCTTCTTCGTCACTAGTATGCTTTTAGTTGTAGAAACATTTGGGGAACGTGATGCCTTTAGTGCATCAAATGTAAGTTTGGTTGAGTTGCCTTCATTTTCTTTCTCATCTTGCTTGCATTCATCCTTCATTTCTTGTTTTTCCTTTGCCTTGGATTCTTCCTATTTAGATTATGTCTCCTCTTCTCGTTTGTCTTATTTATTTTCCTCTTCTTGTTCCTTAGGCTTATCATTTTCTTGACCTTGCAACTATTCCATGTTCTTAGTCAAGGGTACCTCGGTGTTCTATTTAGTATTGGTCTTGGTGGCCTTTGGTTCCTTGGTGTCTTTCTATTTTTCTTTGGGTTTTTAGGTGCTCTTTCCTTCAGTATTTGTTGCAATATTAGATTTACCTACATCAAAATCCACATAATATTTGAATTTCTCTAACACTTCCTCTAATAGGGTTTCAGTAGCATTGTCATTAATGTCCATTTGTTCGGTTTCTATCTCCTTTGTGGTCATTACATCTTCATCTTGTGCAACTTTAGTAGCAAGGTCTTCCTCTAAAATGTTTTCAATTTGTACTTCATCTTTGTCAAATGTTAAATCAACAATATTTTCCTTACCTTGATCTTTGGTGACTATTTCATCTAGAATATCATTAGTCACTTGCTCTTATTTAGTCTTAGATTCTTATATATAGAGAGAATTTATCTCTATTTATCATCGGTCTCCTACTGTACAACTTCTAACTCACCAATCATTATCCTTAAAGATCTTCCTTTAATAAGAAAACCATTGGAATATATCTTCAATGTGTCATCCATTTCGGTTATAGAAATCTCGGGCATAGCCAAAATTAGGGATCTCTCCCTCATTTTCTTGTCCAAATTTAGTGCATACAATTTAGTAGGTAGATGGTTAACAAATTTAGGTGGCGTGTACCTAAATTTATGCAAAGTATAAACAACAACCTCTTCTATCTTAGATTTATCTTCATCATTCTGGTTGTCATACTTCATATACCTAATTCCTAAAACTCCTCCATTCTACTTTAGCATCTCAAGAAAATCATCTAGATTCATTGGTGGTCGTCCTTGAATTATCACATTCTTGTGTTTTCTCAGATCTTCTATGTCAGTTTCACTATCCTTATTCAACTTTAGCTTTCTCCTCAGTCGAGTAGTGGCTTTCTTAATTCTTACATATGTTCTATCTTTTGGTGCTTTAGCTTCAAATCTCTTCTTTTATTTTGGTGTAGTTGTGGACCTTGTGGCTGATATATTAGATTTGGGGCTTGGTGAAGATTCCATTGCCATTAGTTTCTTCCCTTTTACATCAGATGGACTAGCCTCATCTACTTTCGTATCAACTCCAAGATTCTTTGACAATATAGAAATAATATTACTTGATTTATTTTGGATCCTAGCTATCAAAATACCTTGTTTGTTTCTCCCTTTCACTTCTTCATAGGTTCCATACCTCTTGGCTCTCTTTTCAATAGGTTTTGCTAATAAGATATCAATTTGTTGTGATGCAATGTCAATATCCATTTCATAACCCATAGGTTATAACCAGATAGTCCTAGGCTCTACAACCTTGATGATACAAGTGTCGATATCAATCTCAAAACAAATAGTGTCATGATACTTCTCAAATAATTGAGGTGAAATTTTGTATTTCTTATGCATTTTTGTTTGAAACTTAGAAAAGTTATCATTCATCACCATGTCCATATTTTCTCCTAAAATCTGAATATACTCATTGATTTGGTAAATAATGGGTTTCTTCACATTCCAAGTTACATTTCCAATTGATGGAAACAAATTATGAAATTAGAAGAATATGCATACCAGTAATGATCCAAATTTTAATGTGTTCAACCTTGCCTTCTTGATTGTGTTCATGTTGTCATCTAATTGTTTCAAAAGAATCTCACAGATTTCAATCTTCATGTCTTACTTCGCAATTTTACATGCTAAGTCAACAACTCCACATGGAAGACTATCCACTCAGGATGATTGGAAGACTCGGTAAGATATGATGTTTCATGCATACTTTAGCTCAGGGCCTTCAATAGTAGAAACTTTCAGACCTCTTCCATCCCATTTAGCTTTAGTCATCTCACACAGTTTGTTCTTGTCTGTCGGTTTAATATCCTTCGATCTGTCCCCGATCGGATAACCAGTAACAATGTGAAACACATCTTTGGTGGTCTTCACTAGTTCATCAAGCCACATGAAATGATCATGGACTTGGATAAGGATCATCCTGATCCACTTGTTCTTAAAGACTTTTGGTAAGTGCAGAGCATGTGTCAAATCCTTGGAATCCATATGAATATGATCATCCTTTAGCTTCCCATTTATGCACAAACCTTGAAATGATAAGTTGATTTGAGCTTCACACAATTCTTCAATCTTATAATGGATGAAATTATGAATATCTTTTATTAGAATTACTCTGGCCAGAATAGATGTTAGGGCTCCTGTCATGTCTAGTTTAACTACCTTTGCAAGTGGTAGCTTATACTTAGGGTTAATAGAATCAACTTCCTTGATAATAATAGGAGTCTGAATCTTATGTGACATGCTTCCATTCTTCATTGTTAGATTTAATTAGGGCTTCATTATCTTCTACTTTGTTTCTCAACCAAAACTAGGGAAACACCAGATAAAACTCAAATACCCTCAAAGGATCTTAGAATGGATTAGAAATACCATAATACTTACTCAAATTTTCTAGAAGGCTCAACTCTGCAACTTTCTCAATGTTCTCTTTGGAAACGGTAAGTAAAAATGATATGTGATGTGGTCTATTTATGCCTTTTTCTCAATTAGGGTTTCCAACGATTATAAATATACCAATTAATGCTCTCACCGACTTAGTTTTACCGATTACCATTTCTCATTTCCTTTCACAACATGATATAACATTACAATTCCTTTATCGATCAAACATGAAACATAAACTTCACAAAATATATCCAAATGCATCTAAATATGCTCATATGGATCTCTGCACATATACTAGGAACCAATTTAAGATTTATAATTTTACTTTGCAATTCCTATACATACTTCTCATCGATTAGGTGGAGTTAGGTGCACCCAACCCAGAGGATTCGATGAAATCAACTGTTCCAAAATATGTTCCATCATCTTGTGATTTCCTTCTCTAAGTTTTGTTCATTTGATTTCTCAATTCTTCAACATTTACTTCTATTTTTCCATATGTCTCTTCCTTGGTTGGAGATTTACCTCAGTACCTATAGTCTTTGGCTAGTTGTCCTACCTTGTGATAGTGAAAACATGTCATACTAGGATTTCTTCATGCTCGTCGGTTGTTTCTTCCATCCAACAACATGCACTTTGTTGTACCATGTCAATATCTCCCACATGCTGTACATGAGATTCTTGTATTGTAGTCCCATGGTATTGATGTGCCTTTTCAGTTGCTTAGTGGAATTTGTGAGCTAGGAACCCATTTATCATTTCTCCTTTGTAATCTGCAGTCATCAGATTTGTGACCATACTTATTGCAATTATTGTAGTAGCCATCAAAATTAGGTTTCCTTGTGTTGTTAACAATCTGTAATCTACACTGAAATGCTTGATGTCCATATTTGTTGTAGTGATAATAGTATCCATCAAATTTAGGTGTGTTCAGTGACTTACCTCTTTTGATTATGCAGATATTGGCTATATGTCCAGGTTTACCACAGTAGTAGAAATTTGTCTTTGTATTCTTTGGTGGGGTAGTGCTATCTTGGTTGTCATTTTAGTTGGAGGACTCACCTTTCTCATTAGTGCTATCTTCATTGAATCCAAGTCCATTCTTATCTCTTAGTTTCTTCTTACTTCTAATTTGTTTGTCTAATGTCCTTAATGCTTCTTCACTTCGCTATAGTACTTCATTTTCTTCTTTCTCTACATTCAGTTCATTACTCACTCTTTCAATCTCATTCTTGAGTGCTTGTTTCTCAAATTCTTTTCTGGTTATCTCTATATTTTCATTTACTAACTGATCGGTCATAGCATAGTGAGTTTGGGTCATTCTCATGATCTCATTGTCTTTCTCAGTAAGTCTTATCTCAGGTTGTCTTTTGTCTTCTTCTTCCATCCTCTTTTCATCTTCAAATTTTCCCTTGGATTCAAGTATTTCTGTCAGCCTTATGCTTTGATCTTCCTGATATTTCTTCATTAAGTCTAACTGCTCGATAAGTGTAGTGTTCTTTTCCATTACGTCTGCAATGGTCATCTTAGATTCATTATTTAGACTCCCTTTAGATGCAGTATCAAGTACATCAACATGCTCTTATGTAGACTTTAGTTCATTACATTAATGTCTCCTCACCTTCAATGACTTTTCCAGTTTCCTCCTCAGATCATTAATCACCTCTTGTGAATTTTCCAATTCAAACTCAAGACGTTCAATCCTTTTGGCTTGCTTGTAACTTTCCATGGATGTGATCTTTACTCTCAGGTGTATAAACCTTTAACTCAAGAATCTAGCTCTAATACCAATTGTTGGATTAACTATGGAAAATTAAGTACTGAGAGGGAGGGGTGAATCAACATCAATAAAAATTTTAAACTTACAAATTGATCATATACCGAACTGAATATATTGCAAGTAATCATAGTGAAGAACATAAACTAAAACATGTAAGCAAAACTCATAACAACAAGACTTTTGGTCACACAAAAATCCTTTCTTAGAGGGAAAAATTGCAGTGAGGATGACACCCATAAACCTTCACTACTACAACAAAAAGGGTTTTCGGTTATAGCTACAATGTTACATATTTCTGATAGCTTACGCTATTAGGAGTATAATAAGACTTATTCAGTCTACCTTGTGAAAGGATTTTACAATCTCTAATCTAAGAGATGTACCCTGTTAACATATTTAAAAAATAAGACCTGTTAGGGCCTACCCAGTAATGAGATTTTTACTACTCCTAATACAACAAAACTTATTACAAAATTTCTATGTAAATGCATCAATCAAATGTTGTTTAGACTCTTTATGCTCATTGACTTTATTACCTCAAAATGCACTCGGTAGCTCAATAATATTAAGCTCTACTTTACTCTACATATATCTCCTTCACTTCTTAGCTCCACTTCATATGCATCCTCTCATCATTATGTATTATGTTTCTCTGATCCTTTTATATGACTTCCAGGTGGTTAATACAGATCAAGGGCTTCCTGCCTCAATGGTGGAGATTAAGTGATGCAATATTGGTTACACTTCCAATGCACTATTCCTTCTTTATTTTCATTGGTAGATCTACCTCATGGTCATGTATAATCATCTGTTTGCAATCCCAATTTTCCAACTAACACCCACCTTGAATTATGTAATACATTTCCTGCTCGGTGTCCAGATTCAATTTATCTAATTTGAAATTGAAATGTCAGCTCAGTAATACTCGGTAACATACTTGTGCACACTCAATAACTGTAAACTCTATGCTTGGTAAAAAACTCTTCTTGGTGCCTATTAGTGCTTGGTAGTAGTTACTTCTCGGTAACTATCTTTGTTCAGTTTGGCACAAGTATGTGCTTAGTGCATAGTTCTAACTTTCTCTGCTCAGTATCTTCTTATGCCTTGCATCCCCGTCCCTACATTTTGTGTGCAAAATGTTGGGTCCCCCTTTTTTTTTTGTTTTTGCTTGCGGCCTTGCCTTGTCTTTCTTTCCCTTTTTGTCTTCTTTCTCTGGGGTTTTCTTCCCCGGTGTTGCATCTTGTTTGTTTGCTTTCCGTCTCCCGAACTCCGGTCTCGGAGGTTTTCTTTTGTTGGGAAACCGGATTCCAGACTCCGGGATTCTTCGTCGTGATGTTCTTAGGGATATCATCGCGAGGAATCCTCAGGCCCGGGGTCCGGAGGTTTTTTCCTGTCCAGAGATTTCTGGAAGGAGGAGGATTGTCTTTTACCGCGGGTATAAATAAATGTCATCTGTCATTTTCATGATTACCGTGATTAAAACCTTCAAGCACTTAGAGCGAATTAAAGAGCAATTTCAAAGTGATTAACAGAGCATTTGTAGGAGGTTTATGATAATCAACGCTTAACAATTTTTAGTCACTCTCAGGCAAGTGCAAGTGCTTCATGGTGGTGCTTCTGACCAATTGACAACCCGAGCTATTGTAGAGCTCCCGCGGTAACCCTTTCTTTTCTCCGCATTCTACATTCTCAGGTTGGTGTTCTTGTTTTCCCCTCTCTCTGGCTTTCTTTGGTTTTTGTTTTGCTTTCATTTGCCTAGTTTTTTTTTTCTTTTTGTGTCTTGTCTAGTCCATTTTCTTCTAGTTTCGCCGCCCGTTATTGGGTCGGCTCTGCCAGAGGGTTGTCCGCCCTCTGCGCAGAGGTTGTTTCTGTAAATAGTGTAAATAGCTGTAGATAGTTGTAAATAAGTTTTTGTCTCGTCTGGTTTTCCCGCGAGCATCATCCCGCGTTGTATATTCATGTATATATGTATATAGCTATAAATAGTCTATATATATCTCCTCGTTTCTATGTATATATCCCTCAGCTCTATGTATATCCTTCCAGGTGGCTTGGCTAGCTGGTCAAGTCACCCCTGTTTCTAGTTTTTTGCCTTCGAACTCGCTTCGAGGCAGAAAACCACCTGTTTGAAACTCGGCTCCCCGCCGGTTTCAAACAAGCAGTTTTCTCTCTCCTCCATGAAGTCTATCAGAACCTCATTTATGTCCCATGCACGCAATCAATTTCAGCCAAGTGGCTTTCCCTTTTTGCGCGTTCGGACAGTTGGCTCCGCCGTCATCGCCATCGCACCCATTTAATGCTAACGCACGTGGCGTCCACGTGGGTTCGACAACTTGCCTTTTATACATCTTTGCTAATGGTCATTTCTCTGGGCCTCGGGTCTCCCACCCCCATCCATCCTGTGTCTTTGCCAAAGTGTGATAAAATACCCCGGGCCTGGATGTTTAATAAAATCTTTTGTTTATTATGTTTTTCTTTTCGGGCATCTTTGCATAATACTAACTTTTCAGGAAGGCAAACACCACGGTGGTAAAATTCCCCAGACCCCGGAATGATTACTTTGATAAACATGTTCTGACGGTCGCTTTGTCTCACAGGTTCCCAGAGTTATCTTCCAAACATGTCTGAAGCGTCCGCATCATCTCCTCCCGGAAGCCCGGAATTACCAACCGCAACAGATACCAGGGCAGCAGCAAAGTCAAAGATGGAAAAAGCCCTGGAAAAACTTCCCCTCACCATGAAGTATGTATAGGATAATGGCATCGTGGGCTCAAAGATTGAGTCCAAGGTAAAAATGATGACCGACGCCAATGTCGGAACCTGGGCAAAAATGTAGGCCCTGGTGAAGGTAATGCACATCCAGCAACAGGCTGGAGACCAGCTCGCAATCAATGTCGGGGGTTCCAGAATCCTTCAGGCAGCTCACTTCCCATGCTCCGTGTAATCTCTGAAGCTTATCTTAACACTAGCTGCCAACTACAACTCTTCTGTCTGGGCCGTTATGCTCGCAGCTGCAGAACCCACAGGATACCCCACTCCACTGGTGTCCCTCAACCCAGTCACATTCCAGGCAGGCCTGGGTATCCCGCAATTTGATAGAGCCATGGTGGTTACAAGGACTGATGCCTTGAAACAGTCTACACAACTGGAGGATGCCGCCCGGGTATACATGAATACCCATTGGCTCAAGGCCCCGAAGAGGGACCCAAAGAGAATGAAGATAGATATCCCCCACTCTGAATACAAGGAGAGAATCCAAATGGGGATGATAGCATGGCCCGGGTATTTAGGCAACCCTCCGCCCAGGAGTTTGCCAAATGGATGTACTATTTCCTCCTCGGCATCTCCACCAAGGGAGAATTCTTCGACTAGGCGACAATAATATCCAATCATGTCGACTCCCAGTTCCAGCAGTTACACCAGAAGAAGAGGTTCTACATGTCTTCTTATGTTTTCGGGGCCTTGGCCCAACAGAGGCCCCACTCCAACGGCCTACTTACAGATGGCATTCTCAGGATTGGCCCGGGACAAAAGGCACCGTGGGACCATTTCCCACAGATTCAATGGGAGGCCAGCTTCCCCAGTTTCTGCCAGATGAATGATTCATTCGTTTACTACCACCTACTCACACCCGCCCGAGATGCTGGATACCGCCTATCTACTAAGGTGATGAAGTTAGTCAGTAGTTATGGACACTAGTATATCCAGTTCCAGTAGCATACATACATTAGGGTCGCCGGCTTCTCCGAGAAACCCTACTTGTTGCCCAAGCATTGTGGGGACAAGATCGTGCTGTTGGAATACTGCCGGCAGATAATGGAGCTGCACGCCTTCTTGGCCCTCAAGAAGGTCCCCAATGTCCCATTCCCAATTACCTATGCGAACTACACATGCAGTCTGGCCATTGCGAAGGAGGCAGACAATGAGCTGAAGAGTTATAACTTGCAAGAGTTTTATCTGGCGCGGAGAAATTTTGATCCGCATGGAAAAATTGCAACAGCACTGCCCCGGGCTTCAGAGCCCCATCATATACACATGGAAGAATTCTGGGCTGATTGCCAGGATGACGTGGATGTGCGCAGCAGGCACTATGTCAGAATGATGGCCGGAATGATGCAAGAACTAAAGCTCCAGAGATTCCCAGCGGGCTTCTCAGACGCCGCCCCCACCATAGATCCCCAGTACAAAGAAAAGGGGATCGATAAAATGGCACTGCTGGTAATGGATTGGGCCGCCCAAGAGGGGCCCACGATTGAGGACTTGACTCGGGAGGTGGTCGAGCGAAGTCATAAATATTTCAAAAGGGTGTGCCCCGGGAGTATTCGTCAAGCTCCCTGACCGGCACCAAAGTCAACACCATAGCCGGTACCAAGATTGACCCTGGGGGCCGGGACTTCTTCACAGGGCGCAGACAAAGGAAAGAGAATAGCTACAACCCCCTCCATGCAAGAAGTCCCTATACAAGACCAGATCAAGCAATCCGTGGCAGCCTCCCAGAAGATGAGGGAATAGTTAATAACGAGGCTGGCCACTCCCCCACTCATGGCCGGACCAATTCGTCCCCCTTCCTCCTCGTCGCTGGCAGCCCTAATGGTGAAGGCAATGGGGGTGGATCCCATGGAAGCGGCGGCAATAGCTGATGCGGGGCCACCATTGGTTACCCGGAGGAAGAGGAAGCACATCAAACAGGTCAAGGTAGAACCGGTACCAGCGCCGAGGTCTTCCCTTCCCCAAGAAGTAGAGACCCTTTCTTCCAGTTCCCTAGAACCGGAGAAAGAAGCAGAACCTGTAGAGGTCCCGGCCAGTCCCCCTCAAGAAGAGGAGTTCGATGTATTTGCAACCGATGAGTTCAAAAATTTACAAGGGGACAATACACAAGCAGGGATAGAAGTCCCGGGGAAAGAACAAGGGGCCGCAGAGCAAGAAGAGGTGGAACAAGAGCCTGCACAAGAATAGCAGGCAGGAGAAAAGGAGCCAGAGCCGGAGATTATCTCTGGGGCTCAAGAGATGCAAGGTCCGGGAGTGGACCAACTAAAGAAAGGTGAAAACATGGCATCCACTGGAGGAACCGGACCTTCGGGAATAACCATAATCCCAGCCGCCACGTTCCAAGGGCCACTCCTGGGGGCAACCTTCGGGCAGGTGATCACAGCGGCCCAAACTCTAAATCTCGGCCCGATACCTCCCCTACTGCCAACACATGAAGAAGCCCTGGCAGAAGCAGAACAAGAAGAAGAGAAGCTTAAAGAGGAAATCCCCGAGGAATCCTACCAAAGTCTAGATCCAACGATTGACATATAGGACCAGGCTGAGGAGATGGAAGTTGAAAAGGATGTTGCTGCAGAAGAAGTTGAGGTGGGCAGAGAAACGGATGAGGTTCGCGTCGCTGAAGAGCAACTGCCATCGGATACTGGGAAAGAGTCAGGAGAACAAATTCTGGCAGGAAGGCCACCTCTCCCACCTCAGTGGCTAGTGGAAAGAAGGAAAAGAAAAGCTCAGTCCACTCTGGTGATTCCTCTCTCCCTGGCCGAAATGATGGCCCAAGTTCAGGCCCCGCCAAAGGCAAAGAAAGCCTGGACAGTTCATACTCTGCGAACTGGGTCGGGCGGAGAAATAGTTGCAATTGTGGCAACACCTCCCCTAGACGCCAATGAGGCAACTGCAGATCCCACGGATTACAATGTTGCAGAGGTGTCCCTGGGAAAAAGAGGAAAGCAAGGCGAGGTAGATTTGCTGAAGGAGGAAGCAAGGGCAGTGGAGGCCCGATATGAAAAAGAGGCCTAGAGGCTCAAAGCTAAAAAAGAAAAGAATGTCAACCTTGTGGGGTTTCTTACTGAGCTGGCTTGACCAATCAACATCACTCCTCCAGAGGCCTCCACCTCAGGAGAATTACCACAGAGTGACATAGACTCCCTGCGGGTAATGAAAAAGAAAGCCCAAGCAGTGGATGAGTGGGTCGCCCTGCAGATAGGAAATACCCGGCGTTTCCTGGTGTCCACTCTCCTGGATTTATACACGGCCCGGCAAGTTATTCATCAGGTGAAATCGCTTATTAAGCAGTGGGAGAGTGACGCTAAAAATTACCAAGCGTGGAAGGTGGAGCTCGAAGAGCTCCTCACCTTGGGAGAAGATATAATTTCTGAATCTGGAATTCTGGGTGAGGAATCATTTGATTTTGTAAGAACTCAGCACTCCTGACTTGACCTCACATTGGAGGTAACCAAGCAACTGGTAGAGTCTTTGCAAGAGAAGGTAAACACTATAAAATATTCTTCTAATTTATATAAGTCTTTTGTAATAAAGGTTTCCGGGGCTGATCCCCTTAGTACAGATACATATACCCCCAAAGATTCAGTTCTGGGGAGTTTTGATGAGATAGTGAATTCCCGGTATCAATCCCCGGAGGGGATAGATGGGGCCCAGATGGCAAAATTAACCGATATGATACTTAAGGGTCACAACGCTGCAAGGATGGCGGATGAATTCAGAGAAAATGTTTCGAACCTGGGGGAACGAGTTGAAGTGGCCAGACACAGAAAGGCCAACCTAAAAGAGATAGATGAAGATGACATTTCCTGCCTCCTTTAGGCCTTCAACAATAATAAGCAACCTTGAGCTTTCTCCGGGGGCCGGGGGGAACTTGAGTGTTGAGTATTCTTTATTCTTATTGGGACAAAATTTCTCGGATCCCAGAGTCCCGGATCCAAAATTTTGTATTCTTTAAAGTGATTCGTGTCCCGGTCCCCGAGGCTGACTGGTCACTTTCAGAGGCAGTTAATAAAATTTTCAGAGGATGGTTGGCCACATCAAAGAGGCGTCGGCTCGGCAGTTGGTTTCTGACAGAGTGGTCTTTTCGAGGCGCCGCTCAGAGGTTCACCTGGCACATTGAAGATAGGGTGCCTCATTTCCCATTTATGAGGCATGTAGCCTTGGTCCCCGGGGGACCTACTTTCTTCTTTCTCCTTTCTGGCTCTCTTCTCGAGACCGATTCTTCCACTGTATATCCTTGTCTTATTCTTCTGACATGGCAGACCTATTCCGTCTCCAGGTCTTTTGTAGGGTGGCGCAGGTAGTACCGGCCCCCAGATATTGTATTTTATTGGAACGTGATGTAAATAGGGTTAGGGTTAGAAGTAAGTTGTATAAATAAGCAGATCGGCCCATTTCCAAGGGTCGGCAAAATTGATAATTTTTTTGTCCATAGAAATAGCAAAGGAATTTCTCTTTTCAAGTTGCAGAGCTCAATGCTCCATTGTTCTGTTCTCAATAGTTAGATGCTCCCCTAGAGCCGCCATTGTATCACGCACCAGTGCTTGATGGAAGGAACATTAATAAAGAAGGAAGAATTCTTGGCAATGATGTTGTTGGCATTCCTGCTTCTGAGTTAATGGTATTTCGTGTTTTAATGTTCTTTATGTCTTTTACTCTGGTATGTTAAAGTAGATTAACGAACTCCTTACTCCCGCTACTGATAAAATACTGGCTGATGGTTATGTATTTCTTCGGTATTTAGTGTAGTTTACCAGAGTATTATTGATGTTTCGGACATTTCAACATGACTATAGTTAGATGAAACGTTTCTAACCCTGCAGGATCTTTTTTGCTTTATTTTCTAAGTATAAAACGCTTGGGGAAACCTCACTTTGATCGAATCTCCGGAGAAAATGAGTTGAAGAAACCAGCTATCCCCCTCAAAAATAGTCACCTCTCCCAACCGAGCCCCACACCGTCGTGACCCGACATCCAGGTGCTTGAAGGCCCGGAGGATTTATTTCCCTCAAACAACCTTTACAGGTGGAGTTGGCTGGTTTCCCCGGAACCCGGTGACAACTTATGACTGTTGGCAGACCTGGTCAGCTAAACCCTGTCAACACCTTGGTCGGTGTGTAACTCTTTTGGCTTTACCAACTATTTATTTAGTTCTTTTCCAACTGAATTTACTTGCTCCTTCATTCCTGCTGAATGAATCTTATGAATTTGCATAAAACTAATGGAAACAAAAACTCATTAGGAGTAATATGATGATGTATGCATTGTATACTGATGTCTTTTCATTTCTATGTGATTGCAAGAATGTGCTACCATGTGAGGGCACTCAGGTGTGAAGGTGATGTCATAATTGCAGAGCCAAATATGAGAGTTGAGCCCCGAGGATCTAGCACTATTGAGAGACGTGGGAATGTTTTAGGTATACCGATTACTAGTGATGAGGTTCCACATTGCGATGTTGATGGAACTTATGGAATAATGGTATGAGGACACATCAACATTCCATCTACCTATTTGGGAAATGAATTTAACTTCAGAGGATGTGTACTGCATCATGCGATTACCTTCTCGAGGGAGGATAGTCAGATTAGCAACCTCTTGATCAGAATAAAAGATAGATTTGTATCAGTTATACTATTCAGGTCATGCATATCCTCATGACCCCTCACATTAGATATCACTAGAGGAAGTATTGTATGTCGTAGAGGAGGTACTCTTGGTCAGAAAGGTTATGTTGTGCATGATTATTGTAGTAGTTACACCGGATTACAGAGAAACCACTTTTCCAACATGTCTCATTCATGTTGTTTAGAGTATGGAGGAGCAACATACTATCTACTCTTGGGGGAGGAGTATTATTGCACATTTGTATTATAGTTACAAAATTATGTCTGCTATCAATGGAAGAGCCTTGTCATATGTACACTATTGCAGGTTTGGATGTTAAATCATATCACCTATACATGGCCCATTGAATTCCCTATTGAGATATATCCAACATATTCTCGTGTCTTTTATTATCCATTGATCAATGTATGGAAATGGGGAGACTTACTATATTGGAGGATCATTGATGCAGAGTGCACTGCAAGAAGACTTTAGTAGGCTACAACTTCCTATAGTTGTCTCAAACTATTTATTAAAGTACCCCAATCCCACGCTTACCTTCTTAGGGTGTATGGTCACTTCTCCAAGAGGCCAACTCAATCTTTTTTATCACCACTTGGCTTCCCAAACCAAGACACAAATATTTACAATTTTACCCTTTAGGGACACTTTCCCTAAACTAAGCCCAAGAGTGGAACTCTTCAACAGAGGCTTTGATCAATCAATTTAAGGGATGGTAGAATTCACTTAGACCCCAAGGGTCAAGAATCCACTAATGTATTCAGTTCTAGAGACTGAAGGTTATTCAAACACTAACTGGTCTAGATTCTCTTGTAGCCCTATCTAGAGGGTTTTTTTAGTGTAAATTTCTACCAATGAAGGATCTAACTGATCTGGATAGGTTTCTAGACACCCTTTATGGATTTTTGAAACCCCCCAAATCCTTAGCACTTCACTCCACTCCTGCACAACTAAAATCTTGCAAAGCTCATAGGCCTAATTAGCTAGGTTAGGCTTGGATTACTAAGAAAGTGGTCTAAGTGTTAGAGTATTATTTCTTTTCACTCTAGTTGCTTAAGCGTCTCTTAGGTGCATTATTAATTAACTCTTAATTAATAATGTGCAACCTAGTATTTACCTTTTAGGGTTTCGTTCACCTTTAGAAGGTCGAACTTTGTAATTGCTTTTCATTAATTCAGTTGATAATTTTGCTCTCACATTTTGAGTAAACATCTGAGTTCTTCTTTTTTATCTTTCTGCTTCTACTTTGTATCAGGTTCTTGCATGCAGGTGTATTCGGGGTCTGTGGATTTGCATGTTAGCAATTCCTACATGGTATCAGAGCCGCCCTACTGCTGTCTGGTTTGAAGATATTTGAAGCCGCGATTCGAAGAAGTCAGTCACAGCCTCTCTGGGGTTCTTTCTGTGAGTTCTAAGGAGGCGCTACTGTTTGGAGCCGTTTAAGCCAAAACAGACTCTGCCATTGCGTTCAGAAGGCCCGGGAGAGTCAAAATCACATAAAGTTTGACCTATTTAGCCTCCGGGAGCACAGGGAAAATTTCTTGGCCTCCTAGGGCCGTACGGCTCGGAAATCGAGGTCATTTCTCAAAAAAATTTGAAAAAAATAAAAAAAAAACCATTTTAAATGGTTTTTTATGTGTTTAAAATAACGCATACAGTGTTGGCAGATTGCGCCACCCGCGCACCACCATAGGGCCTCCGCCACCAGCTGTTAAATCGGCGCGCAACCGGTGCCCAGCCACCGCGCAACCCTTGCTCGGCTGCGCCACCAGCGCCCCACCGACCCGCCACCATTGCAACCCCGCCGCTCCTCCCCGACCGAGCGCCGCC
>MU227850.1:1091262-1108585 GCA_018584345.1 Thuja plicata
CTTCATCAAAGGTAATTTTAACTGAAGTTAACTGACTTGTAACTGTATTAAACTCATTCAAATGATCAGTGACTGATCCACCTTCTACCATTTTCATGTTAAATAAACGCTTCATGAGAAATACCTTTTTTGAAGCTGAAGGCTTTTTATACAACTTCGCTAGGGTTTCCATCAGATCTTTAACTATCATTGCTCCAGTAATATTGAATGCCACCGATTGTGCCAGGCATAAACGAATACTCCCTAGTGCCTTCCTATCCAAAATATCCCAGTCTTCCTTAGACATTGCTACCTCTTTCTTGGATATTCCCTCTAATGGCCGCCATAGATCCTTTTGATAGAGATAGTCCTCCATTTGCATCTTCCATAACTGGAAGTTCTGCCCATTAAAATTATCAACCTTCAGCCTACCCTCGTCTGCCATTTCTCCCACTTAACTGAGAGACTCTCCCACTAACTTGTGAGACCTGCTTCAGACTAGAATAGATGAAAGAACGAATGAAAAAACCTCGCTCTGATACCACTTGTTAGAATAATAAGCAGAATAATGCAAATATAAACACAGAAGAGAACACAAATGACACAGATATTTAACGTGGTTCACCCAATCCCTGGGCTACGTCCACCAACAATGAGTCCAATATTTTTATTATTATCCAGCGATTACAATCTGAAACCTGCAACTCAATACCGTCATAGGAAACTATGAAAAATCCCTCATACAATGAAATCTTGAAACCCTAAGCCCTTTTCACAAGCATATTTGACCTAACCTAATTAGGGAAAAAAATACTCTGACTAATAGAAAATCAATGGTCGACCCTTTACAATATTAATAAGTCATTGTTGGCGTTGAGGGGCACTGCCCCTCGACCCCGCCCTGGGGTGCTGCCCCAAAGGGCCCCCACAAGGGGTGCTTCCCCTTGACCCCATCAGGGGCTCTACCCCTTGACCCCGCCTGGGGCCCTGCCCCAGGACCCTGCAAGGGGCTCTGCCCCTTGACCCTGAGCTTGGGGCCGATAAAGATATGTCTAGGGGGAAACCGCACCGAAAGAAACTGAGTCTAATTAGGCTCCACATACATAACAATTCTTGAAGGAATAAACACTTCTCTATGTTTATCTTCAACTGTTCCTCATTGAGTTTTCTCATTACCATGTCCAAATGCTTGAGGTGTTATTTTCCACTCCTACTAAAGATCAAAATATCATCAAGATATACAACAACAAATTTATTAAGAAAAGGCTTCAAGACTTAATTCATTAGTCTCATAAAAGTGCTTGGGGAATTTGAGAGACCAAAAGGCATCACAAGCCATTCATAGAGTCCTTATATGGTCTTGAATGTTGTCTTCCATTCATCTCCACCTCTGCTTCTTATCTGATGGTAACCACTCTTGAGATCTATCTTGGAGTAATAGCTTGCACCCCTTAAACAGCCCATCAAATCCTTAATTCTAGGCATAGGAAACCTATATCTGATGGTTATCCTATTGATTTCCCTAGAATCCGTACATAGTCTCCATGTGCTTCTTTCTTGGGTGCTAGGACTGTAGGGATTGCACAAGGACTTACACTTTTCCTAATGAGACCTTTTGACAACAATTCTTCAGTTTGCCTTTCTATCTCTTGATTTTGTTCAGGGATCATCTTGTATGCTGCTTTGTTTGGAAGAGTGGCCCTTGGTGTGAAGTCTATACAGTGACTCAATTCACTTTCAGGTGGCAAGAGTCTAGTGTACTTTCAACTATGATACCTTTATGCTGGTCTAATAGTTCTTTGACCTCTTTGGATCCTACATCCCTAGTGGGGGCCTCGACCTTTGGCTCTTTCCCTGGTGTCTTTTTAGGCCTTACTATTAGTGCATAACAAGGTGTATCCTTTTCTTTTAAAACCTTCATGAATTCTTTCTCTCCTACATGCAGGACACTACTAGTAATATGTTTTTATTTCTCATAATTAGGGAGTGGATTCATCACATACTCACCACCATCCTTAACTATAGTATAGACATGAGACTTTCCATCATGCTTGGTATCTACATCAAACTGCCAAGGTCTACCTAGTAACAAATGACATGCATACATCTCTGTGATATCACATAGAACTCTGTCTGTATACTCCCCTATCTTGAAATCTACCCAAACTTGTTCATTGGTGATAGTTTGTTTGTCTTTTGTCAACCAAGAAGCTTTGTAAGGGAAAGGGTGAGGGATTACATGCAACTTTAACTTAGTAACTAGTTCCCTAGATGCAATACTATTAGTGGATCCAGAGTCAACTATAACTTTGCATACCTTGTTCTTCAGCTTGCACCTTGTTTGGAATAATGACTTCCTCTGAGGTGGTTCTGTAGTAGTAGGTACTCTTAGGAGTGTTCTTTGCATCATGAGGAATTCTCCTTGTTCTAGATTTGCAGGTCTTGAAGTTGCATAGTGATAGGAGGACACACTTTGACTGTCATCTTCTTGGGTGAGTTGTACTCTTCTATCCCCTCCTTGTCTGCAGGTGCCATTCTTCTCAAGGAATCTAAAGGACTGGTGTCTAATTTTATTGCAAGTAAAACACTTCCCAGTGAAGACACTAGGTCCTCTTCCACCAAATCTCCCTCTATTGTTTGGTCTCCTGCCTCTGAAGTTTCCTCTATTATTGTGTTCTTCTTCTGACTCCTAGTTATTAAACTCTCCTTAACTTCTTTGAAATGGACCTCTACCATTGAACCTACCTCTACCTCTGAAATTACTTCCTCTACCTCTATTATTTTGTTCTCCTCTCCTCTTCTATTTTTCTTCAATTTTCAGTGCCATTTGAAAACGCTTATGTACTGATTCAGGGTTGAATAAACTCATTTCATCTTGAATGATATACTTTAGTCCATTTAGGTACCTTGAAATCTTGTGTTTCTCACTCTTCAGAACTTTCGCCTTCAAGGTCATTCTATGAAACTCTTCAATGTACCCACTCACATCAAGGTCTTTTTGCCTTAGATTTTGCAACTTTTTATGGAGGGTGATCTCATAGTGCTTTGGTAAAAAATGTTTCTTGATTTCTACCAACATCCTTTTCCATGTTGAGATAGGGTTCTTCTCTTCCTTAATCCTTTCATTTTGTAGAAAATTCCACCAACTTAATGCAGGACCTTTCATTTTGGATTTTCCACCTTGACCTTCTAATTTTCAGAGACATTTTCACACTCAAAGTAATTCTCCAAAGCTTCTATCCAATCCATACATTCTTTAGGGTTCATTTTACAATAAAACATGGGGATATATGATTTCTGATCTCTCCTTCCAACTCTCTCAAGAGCTTCAAGAAATTTAGCTTTCTCTGTAGGTATGTTCTTCGTTTCATCCTGCTCTGTGTCTTCTTCTTCTTCTTCTTCTTCTTCTCCCTCCTCTGTTTGGAGGTCCTTCAACTTCTTATCTCTCCCTCCATATTCTTGTTCTTGGCTACTTGTTCTCTAACAATTTTAGCCAATTCCACATTAGTGATTCTAGTAGGAACTTCCTCTCCTTGAGAGTCTCCTGTTATGTCACACATTCTTTACTTCTTCCAAGGTCTTAGCAGGCTCTGATACCACCTGATGTAGAGTGCACTACAAGAAGACTTTAGTAGGCTCCAACTTCCTATAGTTGTCTCAAACTATTTATTCAAGTAACCCAATCCCACACTTACCTTCTTAGGGTGTAGGGTCACTTATCCAAGAGGCCAACTCACTCTTTGTATCACCACTTGGCTTCCCAAACCAAGATACAAATCTTTGTAATTTTACCCTTTAGGGACACTTTCCCTAAACTAAGCCCAAGAGTGGAACTCTTCAGCATAGGCTTTGATCAATAAATTTAAGGGATGGTAGAATTCACTAGACCCCAAGGGTCAATAATCCACCAATAGATCCAGTTATAGAGACCCAAGGTTAGTCAAACACTAACTGGTCTAGATTCTCTTGTAGCCCTATCTAGAGGGTTTTTTGAGTGTAACTTTCTATCACTGAAGGATCTGACTTTGTAAATTTTTGAAACTAGCCAAAGCCTTATCACTTCGCTCCACTCCTGCACCACTAAACTCTTGCAAAGCTCACAGGCCTAATTAGTTAGGTTAGGCTTGGATTACTAAGAAAGTGGTCTAAGGTGGGTTCAAATAATAAACACAAGGGATTAGATAGTTTCCTCTTCCCCAAAATGGTCTAGATCCACCATTGATTCGATCCTTCCAACCATATAGTTCACATGCATGTGACTGTACCTAAGAATCAAGCTAATTACATAGAGATAATTAACCTAGGGCTTTCTCTCAAAAATCATAGAACCAACATTGAGCTTCTGAGCTTTAGGAATCTAAAAAATCATGATACTAACTTGTATTTCACAAGTGGCCAATCAAACCCACTGGATAAATCCCAAGTTAGGATCACATCTTTGGAGCAGACCCAATGAACTAGGGATTCTCAGACAGTGAGTAAAAAAAAATCTCTAACTCCTATGAAACTTTACAAAAACAAATGAAACCAACTGGAATGTTGAAATAACTCAAAGCATCACAAATTTCTACAATTGGATCCACAAAATGAATTCGTACCAGGCTGTACACACTCCAAATAACTCAGAAAACTCTTCTATTTCCTTCTCTAAACATCAAACTCCGTACACAGTAACATATAACCTTCCTAGAAGGCATAATAACATACAATACCATCATCTTGGTGTTACAGATGCTTGAAGAAGTTGGTGTGGTTGTTTCCATTTGAGTTGTCATTCCTCGAGCAACATTTTTCAAAAGTTGCTCATACAACATTTTGCAAAAAGACAACTTTTAGAAACATTTGTCAAAGTTGCTATTTTGAGAAAAGTACCAATACTACCAACATAAAATGGTGTGGGAGAGGTCTAAAACCTACCAAGAACCTATCCTAAAGTTTCAAAACACAAAATTCTAACTAAAGACTAAAATAACCAAAAGAGACTAACATGGTCTAACATGGTTTCAGGAACCCATAAGGTTTATAAATTACCGTAGGGTCCTTCACCTTACACAATAGACCCACACATGCAAACACTAGGGTGATCCATGGGATTAACCTTATTACAAACAACTTAAGCATAAAATAGGAACTGCAAGAGGTCTGCAAGAGGTGCCCTGCACTAATCATCATAAATTATTCCTAGGGAATCAATATCATATGGAGACCATGTCGATAGATGGAGATATTGATTGACACACATCAACAGATGAGATGCATGCACAAAGATAGATGGTTAGAGGGATGACACAATTACATTATGGTTCATTTTTATTTTGATAGAGTGAAGAGGTAGTTCATCTTTCGTCAAGGTGCACCAAGATGAGTGTCCATCTATTCACATGGACACCAATATAGATCTAGGCATGAGGCCCAATAGAGACCTAATCCATATGAGATATAGGATACAAAATCCTCAGCAAAGGATGGACAATATTTCATCATATTTGATAATGTAGAGGATGCAGGTGTGTTGAGAGACTATATGAGATATAAAAGATTAATTTGATGGAGTTCACGTTATCTTTTCAATGCACTACTCTATGGGTGACTTGAGTCCATGGCCAAGACCAAGGCTATAGGCAATAGGAGATGAGGAGTAGGAAGAGAAGTTTGAGGAGGAATATGATAAGGAGGATGATAATTATGGAGCAGAGGCCGAGGAGGCACCTATGGGAGGCGACTAGGGAAGAGATGAGGATGAGGAGGAGGAGATAGATACCACTCCTTTGAGAAGAAAACCATCGAGATCCTTTTTAGAGTGTCCATCCTTGAGTGGATTACTGATATGAGAGGGAGGATAGGGTAGAATTTATATTCCCCTAGTAGAATCCCATAGTACAACACCTCATGCTTCAGCTAGTGTTGATCCTAGGTACCAGGAAGGAGATCCAGGTACAAAATTTGATTTAAGCTCATATATATATTTTATGATATACATGTGTTACTAATATAATTGATCTTTTGCAGTGGGAAACAATAGATGGAAAAAAATTTGATTTAGGTAGCCAGGGATATGGCCTTAGCATCGTGTATCCCATCATCATCGTAGTTCTCCTATGGACCACAATGAGACGTAGGGTTGCACAAGGACATATTTGCACCCATCCTACTATAGTTGGAGATAGGAAAGGAAGAACATGAGTGACTCTAGCACATAGTAGAGAGGATGGAGTGAGAGCTATTAGAGGCCAAACACAAGCTCAAGGAAACTATAAAAGATGTGTAGGAGCTACAATGTGTCATTTGAGGATATGAGATGCAGAGCACATTGAGGAGCCAGTCACATTCAATGGAATCTCATAAGCACTCTTCTACCCCATGACCTCCATCTTGTCATGGGCCAGAGGGATCAGGAATCCACCATCTTATGGATGCTAGCTGATTTGGTATTTATGTATTTTAATATAGTTCATATTTTGAGCAGTGGTGACTATATATGATGTTTGGATGTTTTACATTCTTGTAGTTACTTTAATACTATAATCATTGTCTTGTTTTGTTTATAATTAAAATTAAGAAAACATGGTAATGAATGTATATATTTGATCTTAATGTCATTATGATTGATTTAGGAACCAATTCTATAATGTTCAAAATGATATATATGTGATCTAATTAGGACAATGCCTAATTAAATGCAACCATTGATGATGCAATGCATTCATGTAGATAAATGAACATGCAATTTAGTAAAAATATTAATGAAGCACAAATTTATCAAACATGGAACATGGAAGGAATTAAGCAGTATGCTTATATCATGAAGTAATATCTTAATAAAAAAGACATTACAAAAATGAGTCCAAGACAAAGTAAATGTCTATATTTTTGTCACGAATGAAGACAAATATGAAATAAAAAATAAATTACTTAATTATCTAACAAATATTCTTTAATGAAGAAATATTAACATATAAATTAATCCAGAAATGAAAGACAAGAAAAGGGGAGAGAGGGAAAGGGAAAGATACACAGAAGATTAGGCATAATATTGACACAAATTCATAGTGTTTATAGGGTCCTTAAGGGGTATACCATCCATATCTTCTATCTTATATGTGCTAGAACTATAGAATTTAGTAATGATGAAGGGACCAAGCCAATTAGGACTGAATTTTCCTTTTTCCTTAGGCAGGGAAATAATTTCAAGATTATTCTCATAAAGAACCAAATATCCTACCGAAAAGGATCATTCAATAACCTTTTCATTGTATCGCCTTTGTAATTATTTTTGATATGCTTAAATGTTTTCAAGAGCGTTAATATGTTGTTCATCAAATATTTCAATTTTTTGAAGGCATTGTTCTCTATAACTGTCATTGTCAAAGAGGTCCTTAAGAGAAATCCTTAGAGAATAAATTTCCAACTCCATAGGAATAATCACATTCGCACCATAAACCAAGTTATAAGGAGTTGTTCTTATAGCTATATAAATACTTGTTTTGTAAGCGCATAAAGAATATGTCAATTGACTATGCCAGTTATTAGTAGAAAAATGTTGTTTGATGTGATATTTGTCAAGGAACTTTGTCATTACCTTATTTTTTAAAGAAGTACCATTATCATACATTATATTCTAAGGAATTCCAAATCAAGATATAATATTATCTTGGAAGAGAAAATGTAGAGGAGAAGAACCCCCTGCACTCTCTGAATAGATGAAATGACCTACAAAGATATCAAAGCCAGTAAGGAATACTAAGAAGAACCTCGGAGGAGGAACTATAGACACAGGGGGAAGCCAAGAAAGAAAACAAAGACTACTAAAAGGATAGTGAATATTCAAATTGAATTATCAGACTCTATCCACACTTCTCCTAGTGAAGAGGAAAAACTTATCCACAACTGGCTTCAGCCTCCTAGAACAATCCTAGCCTTCTTCTCCTCATCTGAACAATAGGATAATAGAATGGCTCTAACATATGAACCTAAGGAATAAGTGGAAGGGAAGACATATGAGGAAAGAGAAGCTCCCCAAAAATAGAAAGAATTATTGATAGAAGGAGGTTAGGGATAGGAACATATAGGATTAGAGGAACTTTCTATTGCTACTGAACAAGTAGGAGATAAGGACCTTAGTAGCCTAAGAAGAAAAGAATGCTAGTAGGAATTCATAGACCTACTCATTTTTATTGGGAATACATAGATTTTGATCTTTGGATGGAGATGAAAGAAAATGAAGAGGCCTTGGAAAAAGAGAAAAGTTGGCTGGAGGAAGAAATTAATAGAAAGAACGAAGAGATTAAGAAAAGAATAAAAAATTTTGCATTGAAAAATAAGGTGGAAGATGTAGTAAGTTTTCTAGAAAATATTTTATAGTGTAGGAATCCTCCTATAATATATGCACTATATTCTAAGGATTTAAGTCTCTCTTTTAATTTGTCAATGATACTCACAAGATTAAACCATTCCATTGAAACCCTTCATGAATTATTCTAGGCCTATACTTCCTCTCCTCTTGAAATAATAAATTTAATTTGTGTGTTGTATATGCACAATAATGATTGGGAATGGAACTCACTCTTATATATTGTAGATGTTAATTTGTGAGCATTCATGTCCTACATCCAAAAATAAAATAGTGGGGGGCAGGAGTTCAGGACACACAGGGACAAAGAAATCCATACCCCTTGCTTTTAAGGGCTGAATCAAAGGAGCCTACAAATATTCATTACAACTGGCATAGGATTGTTTATACCTCCGTGCATAAGAAGGCCATTTCTTTAAGAGAGGAAAACTACCAAGAATATGAGAAGATGGCTACAACCTTTGGAAGAATATTAGTTGGGTACTTGGAACAAATATGGAATGAATTTCCAAATCAGTTAAAGAAAGTTGAACCCCATTCATTAGAAAATTATTATTCAGCTTGTAGATGGAAAACTAGGTATATACACTTGGGGATGATAGTACAACAATACTAGCTCCCATTAACCTTTCAGCCACCTATTATGATGTGTCAAGTGCCATATTATATAAATTATCAGTGTAGTGAAGAGGCAGAGAGGCCCAAATGGGACATATTGGAAAGAAAATAAAGATTCTATTGGAGTCCAAAAAAAGAGACTAAAGAGCAGACATACGTTGGTGACTTCAATGCACTATCCAGACAAAGGAATCAAGCTCCACCTACAAGAAGAACAACAATACATTAGGTTGAGGGGAGATGATGAGCTCAATTAATGTCTCATCTTCCTTACAAAATTTTGACACTATTTCCACTGTTGTTAGGGGTTTTGGGACCATTTCTTGCTACTTTTATGATATTTCCATGAAACTTGTTAAACATGAAACATAATATTATCCTTGAACCTCTTTGTTAATATAAAATTTTATATGTGATATATCTATGCTAATATTTTATGTGGATGAATGAATATTATTATGAATTAATTGTAGATATGAAAATGTTTGTGCACCTAACCTTGTGATGCAATTTTAGAAATAGGAAGGAATGCTTTCCAGTTGCCCTGTTGCTAAAGAAGTCAAGATGGGACAAGGTATTGAAGGAGTCAAGTAATTAAATAATTCCAGATTTTGTGGATGTGATATCTCTTCTTTTAATGTCCATTTATGTTGGTTGAATAAATGTAGGGAATTTTTATTCTACTAGATTTTATCTGAAATAGGATTAAGCTGACTACGTTCAGTTCATGCACAACTTCATCTCCTCTTTTCACGATTTCAATAAACTCAGTCCTCCTAGTCTGTTGGGAGTGGACTGACCATATAGTTAAGAGTAGATAAGTTCTTTTTTTTATAAATAATTCTCAAATGTTCCTCATGAAGGTTAGAACTCTTGCATACTATAATTTTGTTTCCAGTTTACTATTTTAGTAGACTACATACTTATTTACTATATAATATAATTGAGATTACCGTGAATAAAATTTTGCTTTCATCTTTCATATTTGATTCAATTTATAAGGGAACTACTCAAGGGGGGCCTTTTGAGTATGATCTCATTCCTTCTATTTAGTAGATAATGTATTTTTTTGGTAGTTAGAATTAGTCCTTGCAAGTATCTAATCCTGTAGCCATTGGAATTCCATTTATGTCTCTATCTATGTAGCCAAGGGAGAACATAGTAGCTCCTCTTCTATTTTATAAGGACTAACTTTTTATTTTTTATATTTAGGCTAGTTTTTGGTGCATGTATATTAGTTATATCATTTACTTTCCAACAATTGTTTCATTTTCATTAGGATAGGTGTGGCTTTGTTGGTTTCCTAATGCACATACAACGCTACACCATTTCAATTCTCGCATCCCTAGGTTTATATAGAAATGATTTGTCATGATGATGAGATAAATACTTAGTATGGATACCCAATCCTTAAGTAATGGTTTTCATCATCTTATTTATTAAACCATAAGAGAAGTCCAACACAGACCATAATGTTTGAGCAAATTGTTGGCTATTTTTGCCACCATTAGCCCATTACAGATAAGTGATATGAGACATCTTCATCACAGGATAAAAATATGCCAAGGCTAGCACGTCATGTTATTTAGGAAATTACAGCTAAAACGTCATGTTATCTTCCCTTGTGGTCATATTACAACCCTAAGGTGTTGCCTAATGTTTTCTATGCTAGTGTGCGGGTCAATGTTAAAGAAAAGAGGGTTTACACCCTGCATTTCCACAGTGGTGTGAGATAAAAGATGATGTTTTTTGCGGGTACGCAAGGAACCAAATGCCAAGGATGTAAAGGGATTTGTGCCCCTCCATCCCCATAGAGAATCAATATGATGGGCAGTTCTTCATGAGGGTGTGCAAGGTGGACTAATCATTTCGTGTTTGTCGCACCAACATTTTCTATGATACAAATATTTTGGGGTGTGCGCCATTCTATTATTTTAACACCCAAGAATATTTGTGATGATTGATGGTCCCAATTTCTTTTCACTTGCGTGATTATCTCAAACTGCACGTTGGAGTTAAGGGCATAGCCACATGGTAAACAGTCAATGCTATATCAGCAGGGTGGGCTAACATGTGATATTTTTTGTTTGACATTCTTTGTCAGGTACATAATTTGACTGTTGGCGGTCATGACACATTTTTGGGACTGAATATTCAATGTCGAATGACTTATTTGGCTCTGTAAATGTGATGCGAGTGCATCCCCATACTCATTTATCACTTGCAGGGATATAGTTGTCCCTTCCATCTGTCGGATGCATCATTTTGGGCTTTTTCCCGTCACTTCATAATCTAGTTGAATCCAAAGATTATATTTTGGATCTAATTAATTTCCTCCTACCTTTTGTAACTTAACTCCACTTTGGTTGGGGTTTGAACTTCATGTTATAATTAGATTTATACATGATCTCTTTAAAGGAAATTTGTGTGTACATATTATCTGGTTTGTTTTCCTTTGTTCTCTTGCAGTAGTTATTCTCTACATCTATAAATTTTCCTTTGCCTTTTTAGAATGAAAATCCATGTTTTTTTACTTATTTTACCATTCAGCTAGCTTGTGCATGTATCTTTCCTTGTGTTGAGTGTTTCTTTTCTGTGTTTCAAGTTTGTAAGTTTGTGTCTAATATTCTCAAAGATGTTGTAGTGTGAATATTTCTCTCCTTGTAGCATCACATTGAATCAGACCTGCATATGAATCCTTGAAAGGTAGATTAGAGTTGAGATCTATGTATTTTGGGGGTTCTTGTTGATGTTATGTGCAGTTATAAGTATGGAGAAACCACATTTCTAATTTGGTACATCGCCCCTTTCTATTTTCATGCATTCTCCTTCTCCATTTTTCCTTCAAGTTGTTAGTTTAGGTGCACCTTGATTGGAAGGAAGTTGGTATTCTCCAGAGATTCAACCTCTCATGCACAAGATCCCACACTTGGAGTTTGTTTCAATATTTCAAAAGGTTTCTTGGGGGTCATACCCTATGCATGGGTACAAAATTTTGTGTTAATAGTTTTTTGGCACACCTACTAAGACAAAGATTCAGACCAATTCAAAAAAATCCCCTAATAGAACAATAGGAGCTTCATTCACTGAGATTTTGGGTGTTTTCTCAGTTCCATTAGCCTTTGGAGGCATTTCATCAAACACCATGGAAACTCTAAGTGCACATATACTTGTTTCAAGCAGTCCAAGTGATGGTATGTGTAAAGATCATTTCTAATCTTCCATGTTTTTTTATTTTTCTATGAATTTGAATTTTTTATAAAGCTTTATCATGTATCATTTCCATAGAAATGTTTATTATTCTCCCCCTTATCATGAATATTTTTTCCCTCAACCCTCTTACTATCAATATAAATCTCATCCATATCCTGGTTATGGCCCAAATTCATTTGTTACACCAAATGGATAGCATGCTCAATATACTAACCACCCTCCTACCCCCACTTCACCAATCCTAACATCATCAATTAATGAACTTGAATCCATAATGAAAAATCAATTGACCATGAGGTAAGCAATGATGTTGGAATTCCTAATTCATATGGACATAAAGTTTAAGGACCGGAGTCTAGCATTGCAATACCTGGACTGGAAGATTGATGAAATTAATAGGCAACAAGAGCTCGATATGAAGAAAGAGATTGATTATCAAGCCTATCTCCAAGAGAATAAAATGGAGGCCAAACAAAGACAAAAATTTGAGGATGATATTTTAGGGAAGATAGTGGTAGCAGATGGAGAGATAAAGCTCAATCTTGCTCAAATATAAACATCTGAAGCACAAGAGGCTCCTAGGTGCAAATTTGTCAGCTTCCGAAAAGAAAGCCTTACCCATTACAAGAATATTTACAAGAGCCTACATCCACCTCCTTCAAAATAATCATTCCAAGTTATAGATGACCCCCTTTATCACAAGATATTGTTCAAGGACATGAGGTTCATTCTTCTAGTTTCTTGCCAAACCCCTTTTTTGGACAAGAAATTAATGCGCTAAGATTTTGTGTGAATGAGCCTCCCATTAATATAAGTCCTCAAGTAGTTCAAGAGGATAATATAGAGCCAAAGCTACCATGTGAAGAACAGTTACAAACTTCTAATCACAAGCCTTCACATGAACTAGAGGAGGAGAAATAGGAGCTAATATAGAAGGATATTGAGAAGGTTGTACCCATTCAAACCTCTCTACACACTAAGAATGAAAAAAGGAAGAGGATCCAATCCTCTTATTTCAAGAGCTTCCCTCTTTTGTGGAGGAAGAAAATAACCTTGAAGTTGTTCCTTCTCTTAAGGAACAAATTTTGTCTTTTGAGCCTTTTCCAGAATTAGAGGGTCTGCAACAAAAAGAAGAACAAAATCTATTATTGTAGTGAGATGTCCTCTATGATATCGAGAATGAGAAAGAGGATCCCAAGGATATCTTTTTCCTTGAGAAATAATATGCTAATATGAATGAGGTTTCCCCTCAACCTATGCATATCATTGCAAGTTTAATGCAGGAGATTGATGATGAGGATGAATTTCTAGATGATTTTGATGTCATATACTCTTCCATTTATTTTGAGTCATCACCTCCTTCATCTGAAGAGCATGAGTTGTAGAAAAAACAAGTGGAGATCCACACACCACCAGTCATACCATCAAAGCTATTTACAAGCAGTTGGATACCAAAGTTTTAGAGCACAATTGTGAGGTCAAGGTTGATATCTTAGACCCAGCACCATCAAGAGGATCCCCATAATGCATCTATCCTTGCAAAAAAAATATAATTTCCCCCTAGTCATGCTTACTTGAAAGCATGAGGGTGAGTATCACAAAGAGGATCAAGTATGTCTTTCTCAAAAAAAGAGTATTCTAGTGGTTGAAATATTTTTTTATCAGAATTGGGAGGCTATTCAATAAGCATGTTGTATACCTATCATTCTTGCTACCCTATCTTGTTAGGAATAAGGTGTCTCAACCTTGTATATTTCCTTACATTTGATATTTTCTTACATTTGATATTTTCAAAATGTTGGCACTTTGGACAATGTGTAAGGTAATCATGACTGATACGGTTATGACAGATTCGTATGACGGTCATTACTATTTGTAAGAGATAATTATGGAAGTTTCAATGATAGGTGAAGGCATGCAAGACATGTGGCAACTAATCAGTTGAGTACTGTACACTCTTTTGCAATTGTGGGGTTTGGGTTCCTATTTTCTTGGAGAATGGTAAAACCCTAATACAGCTACCTTTGGAAGTTGCCCTAAAAAGTGAAGCGCATGATATAAGTGTATTTTAGGGTTGTGAATTTGAGAGAAGTTAGTGTATTGTTGGAACATTTTTATGTTGCCAAATTTGTCTTCAAGTGTCGATTATCTCCTGAAAGAACTTGCATTGCAAGTGTATTGTAAACAGTATTAGTTTTGATTAATACATTGTGCAGGTTTTGGAGTACTGGAGTTTTTACCAAAAGGTTTTCCCCAGGGTAAATCATTGTTTCATTATCATTTTTATATGTATGTGTGTTATTGTATTATCATTATGTAATTGCTAAGGGTTAAATCTGAATTTGCATGATCCTCTTCTCAGGAGTTTAGCGTAGGGAACTATTTTCCACACACTTAGTTTCCTTTTAGTTGGTATCAGAGCCTGGATAGTTTTCATTTTATTTGTTAGGGTATGAGTTTTTTGAGCTAATCTCCAGTTTAGTGGGAGTATTATTGCAGAGTATTCATAACCTTAATGTAGGAAGAGATGGTAGGTTCTTCATACAGTAGAATGGAGGTGGAAAAGTTCAATGGCACAAACTTTGAGTTGTGGAAACTCAAGATGGAAGACATGCTCATAGACTGTGATTTATGGGAGGTAGTTGATAATGATATCAAACTAGTAAACATGCCTCAAGTAGATTGGGATCTCAAGGATCAAAAAGATAAGGGTCTCATTAGACTCTATCTAGCAGATTTTGTTCTCCTGACTGTTCTCGATGAGAAGACCGCAAACAAATTGTGGACACGGCTTGGGTCTGTGTATCAGGCCAAGTCCTTGGTGAATAGATTGTTCCTAAGAAAGAAGCTATATTCTTCAAGAATGGAGGAAGGAGGATCTGTTGCAGATCACTTGAATGTGTTTAACATGTTGATTGCATAGTTGACATCAACTGGTGTCAAGTTGGAGGAGGAGGATCGATGTATGACCCTGCTATGTTCCTTGCCAGATTCATGGGACCATCTTATGATGGCCCTAGGGAGTACTATTTTCACTTTCCAAATGGATGATGTGGTGTCTTCACTGTTATCTGAAGAGATGCGAAGAAAGATTTCTGATTCAATAAAGGAAGCCCTTGCTATTCATAGTAGATCCAAAGATAGAGGAAAGAAAAATGACAATAAGTCTGAAAAGGGTAGATCCAAATCCCGTGGGAAATATAAGACTCCTGGAAAGTCTAAGGTAACATGTTGGAACTATGGTAAGACTGGGCACTTCCATAAGGACTGCAAAGAGCCAAAGAAGAAGAAGAAAATCCCAGATTTAGATTCTAAAAAAATCTCAAGAAGATGGCGATGCTTTTGTCGCAGCCTTGGCCACTCATGCATCTAATGATGTGTGGCTAATTGACTTAGGTGCTTCTTTTCACATGACCTCTCATCGAAGTTAGTTCTCAAAGTATGAGGAGTTTGATGGTGGAAAGGTGTACCTAGGTGATGATTCTCACCTAGAGATAGTTGGACGAGGAAGAGTCACTATCAGATTCCCTGATGGATGAGTAAAGGGGATCAATGGGGTAATGCACATCCCGAGTTTGGCATGAAACCTGTTATCTATAAGTATGCTGAATGATGCAGGTGTGAAAGTTGTTTTTTTGAAAGAAGGATACAAGATGATTAGAGGATCTATGGTGTTCATGAAAGGTACTAAGAGAAGTACCCTATTTGAGCTGGATGCTTGCACTTCACAGTGCAATAGTTCTTCTGTCTCAAAGAAGAGAGCAGCAATCACTTCATCTCCACCATCTGAACGAGTAGTGAAGAAGTCTATGGTAATGGGTTATGATGGTAGTGCAACAAGTGTACCTAAGGGTGCTAACAATTTGGAAGGAAAACTTCCTATAGAAAATACAAATGTTGTGGCATATGAGATTTGGCCACATTGGTGAGAAGGGTCTCAGAACCCTAAAAAATAAAAACCTTGTTGAGGGGATTAATGATTGTAATCTCGAGTTTGACTTCTGTGAACACTGTGCTTATGAGTTTGAACAGTTGTGTAAAGAATGAGGGATCGAGAGGCATAAGACAACTCCTTATACCCCACAACAAAATGGAGTTGCAGAAAGAATGAACAGGACATTGATGGAGAAGGCTAGGAGTATGCTTAGTGGAGCTGGCCTCGAACAAAGGTTTTGGGCTAAAGCTGTGGCCACTGCTTGCTATCTGGTTAACAAATCTCCTACATCAGCTCTTTTTGGTAAGACACCCATCGAGGTGTGGTCTAGTAAGAATCCTTCAGTTAGACATCTTCATGTTTTTGGTTGTGAAGCTTATGCACATGTGCATAAGGAGAGAAGATCTAAGTTGGAAAACAAGGTTGTAAAATGTATCTTCATCGGCTACAATGTTGGTGTGAAAGGATACAAGCTTTGGGATCCTATTATTGGTAAGGTGTTGTATAGTAGAAATGTTATTTTTAGAGAGCTAACACCTTCTCCTATTGTGCTACAGCCAGATGAAAAAGAAATGAAAGAAGATGTTGTTCAGTTGCCTCCTACCCCTGAGAAGACTGAATAGAGACACCGTGATGGATTTGATGATGAGGAGAGCTCTAGAAGCTCTAAAAATTTAGAAGAAGAGGTAGAACAACCTCAACCTCAGCCCTTGAGGAGATCCACAAGAGAAAGAAAGGAACCAGAGAGGTTTGGATTTTCTATGTTAGATTCTAGTTGTGCTTATGCCTTGTTTACAAACACTGATGAGCCTAGATCTGTGAAAGAGGCTATAGGTATGGAAGATGTAGGTTCCTGGATTGAGGCCATGGATGATGAGATGGATTCATTGCAGAAGAACAAAACTTGGGACCTAGTATCTTTTCCTAAAGGATGGAAATCTGTTGGAAGAAAATGGGTGTTTAAGAAGAAATTCTGTGCAGATGGCAGTGTTGAGAGGTACAAGGCCAGATTGGTTGCAAAGGGGTCTTTACAGGTGGAGGGAATTCATTATGGTGAAATAGTCTCTCTTGTTGTAAAGCTTACATCCATTATATTTCTATAATCTCTAGCAACATCGTATGATTTAGAGGTAGAACAGATGGATGTGAAGACAACTTTCCTTCATGGTGATTTGGAGGAAGAGATCTATATGTCACAACCTGAGCACTATATTCAGAAAGGTAAAGAG
>MU227850.1:1108696-1142035 GCA_018584345.1 Thuja plicata
TTATTATTGCATTATATGTTGATGATATGTTGTTGATTGGGAAGGGTATGGGTATGATTTCTGATTTGAAGTCTCAGTTGTTAGCATAGTTTGAGATGAAAGATCTAGGGGCAGCCAGGTATATTCTAGGTATGGAAATCAGCAGAGATAGGTCTAACAGAAAACTTTGGTTGAGTCAAAGTAAGTATGTGAAGTCTGTGTTGGATAGGTTTAACATGGTAGATTACAAACCATTGTGTGTTCCTATTTCTATGGGAACAAAGTTATCTATGGATGATTGTCCAAAATCTCCTAGTGAGGTGGAGGATATGAGAAAAGTACCTTATGCAAGTGCGGTTGGCAGCCTTATGTATGCTATGGTCTGTACTAGACCAGACATTTCCCAAGCAGTGGGAGTCCTGAGTCAGTTTATGGCTAAACCTGGATGGGTACATTGGGATGCAGTTAAGAGAGTGTTCAGATATTTGAAGGGTACATAAGAGTATTCCATATGCTATAATGGAAACTCTTCTGGAGCTCCGCATTCAGTTTGTATTCATGGGTTTGTGGATTCAGATTGGGCAGGTGACATTGATAGCAGGAGATCCACCAGTGCCTATGTGTTCACTATGTTTGGTGGTGCCATCAGTTGGATAAGTAAGCGAAAACCTGTGGTTTCTTTTTCCATGATAGAAGAAGAGTACATAGAAGCTACTCATTCTTGTAAGGAAGCAATTTGACTTAAGAGACTGTGTTCGGATGTTGGTGTTGATGCAGGACAGATTACAATTTGCTACGATAGTCAAAGTGCTATTTGCCTTGCGAAGAATCCAACTTTCCATGCTAGAACCAAGCACATTGATATGCAGTTTCACTTTGTGAGAGATATGGTAGAGGATGGAAAGGTAAGTTTGGAGAAGGTAGATACAGTAAATAATTTTGCGGATGCATTGATAAAACCTGTGGGCACAGAGAAGTTCAGATGGTGTTCGGAGTCTATGGGCCTCTCAGCCTATAGCAATTAAATCTTTTTATTTCCTTTGGCTCTTACAAGGTGTTTGACAAGTGGGAGAATGTTAGTAATAAGGTGTCTCAACCTTGTATATTTCCTTACATTTGATATTTTCCAAATGTCGGCACTTTGGACAATGTGTAAGGTAATCATGACTGATATGGTTATGACAAATTCCTATGATGGTCATTAATATTTGTAAGAGCTAATTGTGGAAGTTTCAATGATGGGTGAAGACGTGCAAGACATGTGGAAACTAATCAGTTGAGTATTGTATAGTGTTTTTCAATCATGGGGTTCAGGTTCCTATTTTCTCAGAGAATGGTAAAACCCTAATACGGCTGCCTTTGGAAGTTGCCCTAAAAAGTGAAGCGCATGATATAAGCATTTTTTAGGGTTGTGAATCTGAGAGAAGTCAGTGTATTGTTGGAACATTTTTATGCTTCCAAATTTGTCTTCAAGTGTCGATTATCTCCTGAAATAACTTGCATTGCAAGTGTATTGTAAACAGTATTAGTTTTGATTAATACATTGTGCAGGTTTTGGAGTGCTGGAGTTTTTTACCGAAAGGTTTTCCCCAGGGTAAATCATTGTGTCATTCTCATTTTTCTATGTATGCATGTTATTGTATTATCATTCTGTAATTGCTAAGGGTTAAATCTAAATTTGCATGATCCTCTTCTCGGGAGTTTAGTGTAGGGAACTATTTTCCGCACACTTAGTTTCCTTTCATAGCTGATTACCCATATGCATGAAAGGAACAAAAAGATGGTTATAAATGGAAGCTGCTTCAACATGCCAGATAATGGATTTTTTTGAAATCATCATTTGTAAATATTTGTACATAGTAGGTTAGATTTTATTTTCTTTCTAAAAAGTGCACGAGCACAAGTTGTTTCCCTCCTAGAAATAAAATATTTTGGTCTTTTTCTCAGGTCGTAGAAGTTGTGGATTTCATATTGTTACAGATGACTAACATGTCATGTTTACAACATTGGTGACTCCATACCTAATGGATTTCTTAAGGCCACTGATCATATGCTTAGAAAGAAAGAATCCCCTTTGAGTCACCAAAAATATTGGCTATATTTGCCACCATTAACCCATCATAGATAACCGACCTGAGATTAATTCACCATGGGATAAAACTCTATCAAAGCCAACACATAATGTTATCTAAGAAATTGTGGCTAGAAAATCATGTTATCTTCCCTTCTGGTCACACCACAGCCCTACGATATTGGCTAATAATTTCCATGATAGTGTGCAGGTGTGCATGAAAATGTTAAATAAAAGAGGGTTTGTACCCTGCATCCTCGTGGTGGTGTGAGATAAAAGATGATATTATTTGTAGGTACACAAGGAACAAGGCACCAATGATGTAAAGGGATTTTTTCCCTCCATCCTTTCTGGTAATAAATATGTTAGGTGGTGCTTGGTGTGGGTGTTTGGGGAGAGCTAACCATGTCCTATTTACAACACCAACATTTTCTGGGATACAAATCTTTTGAGGTGGGCCCCCATTCTATTTTTTAACACTGGAGCATCTTTGCGATGATCAAACGTCCTCATTTCTTCACACTTGCATGATTATCTCAAACTTTTCATCAGATATAAGCATGTAGCCACGTGGTTAATAGTCAATACCATGTTTGTGAGGTGGGCTAAAATGTCATGTTTTTCGTTGAGTGTTCTTTTCGAGCGATACAATTTGAATGTTGGTGGCCATGACACGTTGCCAGGACTGAATACTCAATATTAAGTAGCTTCTTTGCCTCAATAAATATGATATCAGTGAATCTCCAGGCTCATTTATCACTTCCAGGTACATTGTTAGCCCTTTAATTTATCACATGTATCATTTTGGGCCTTTTTCTAGCACTTCATGATCTAGTTGCATATGAAGATCATATTTTGGATATGGTTTGTTTCCTCATGCCTTTTGTAACCTAACTCTACTTTGGTTGGGGTTTGAAGTTCATGTTATAATTAGAGTTATGTCTGATCTCTTTAAAGGCAATTTGTTTACATATTTTTGGGGTTGTTCTCTCTCAATAGCTATGCTCTGCATATGTAAATTTTCTTTTGCCTTATATTAAGGAAAATCCTTTTTTTTTAAAACCTTTTTTAACAATTCAGCTATCTTATGCATGTATCTTGCCTTGTGTTGAGTGTTTATTTTTTTAGTTTAAAGTTTGTATGTTTGTGTCTAATATGCTCATGAATGTTGTAGTGTGAATATTTCTTTCCTTGCAACATCTCATTGATTCAGACCTACATATGATTCCTTGAAAGGTATATTAGAGTTGATATCTATGTATGTTGAGGGTTATTGTTGATATTATGTACAGTTATAGGCATGGAGGAACCACAATTCTAATCTGGTGCATCACTCCCCTATCCCTTTTCATGGATTCTCCTTCTCCATTTTCTCTACAAGTTGTTAGTTTAGGTGCACCTTGATTGGAAGGAAGTCGTCCTTCTCTGGAGATTCACCCTTGCACGTGCAACATTCCACACTTGGAGGTTGATTCAATGTTTCACAAGGTTTCTTGGGGGACATACCCCAAGCAGGGGTGCAATTTTTTTTTATAACTATTAACAATTTTCATTAGATGTTAAAATTATTGAGTTGATTCAGATTGATTAAATTCTAAGTGATTGTTGTACTTGACCTAATTCTTTGATCATATTTTAGTTACAAATAAAATGTCTTCCAGATTATTATTTTGGGAAAGCAAATTAGTTTTGGTTTAACATTGAAAATAGACACGCTTTTCAAAAAAAAAAATTCTCATCACAAAGCAGAGATAATCACAAAAACCTTTCATGTCTTTATAGAAAATAAATGATATGTTAATTGATTCATCTTTCAAAAATCTTTTCACTTTGTAAAGAGGAACGCATAATACATAGAAGATTCTATACAAGCTATGGTAACTACCAAAACTGATGCTATGCAATGAAAATATCATATATAGAAGTCAAGATACGAAGAAGCAAGGGGAGATCCTCCATTTCTAGGTTATGGCGGGTAGTTGTACCTTGAGATGAGGGTTGGGGCTTGAATCCCAAATCCTTGTTGTACCTACAAAAGAGAATGAAAGAGAAGGTCAGTCTTGAGACTGAACAATGGAGGATCTGAAGCCTCATTCCTAATATTAACTACGATGCATGCAAATTAGAAAATAAAAGGGAAAATGAATTAATTGTTTTAAACTAACGAGTTTTTTCTATGTGCAACTACATGAATGAAAGACAAAACTATTGAAGGGACACATTTCTCAAAGTGTGAAAACCTTCTATTTTATCATTTATCAAAGTTGCAAAATTCTATTTAAAATGATGGATCATTAAAGGGACGGGCTACCATAGCTTGAAACCTTTTGGTTTATCCATGGGAAAATAGTGATCAAGTTGCAGGTATTCTTCATTACTTTCAAGTGAATACATAACATCTTACAATAGAATGAGTCAGGAAGTTATCAATAGGTTAATTGAGCAAGGAAGACAACAAGCAATGATGACACACCTATGTTAGGAGTAGTTCATGATCAACCATGTATTGTTGTTATAAGAAACACAATTCTAACATAGTCATTTATGAATGAAGTCATCTATGCTTGCATATGAAACATAGAAATACAAAGGAGCATTTTGGTCAAACAAATAATTGCAATAAAAGAAGAGAATATTGTCATAATATTCTCAATGCCTTATAACATGGTACAAGTGCAAGCAAGTAACATCATATATATAAAGAGAGTCATCTTCTTTCTGGTAAGAAGACAGTTACAGTAATGTGTAAGACAGAGCTAACAATGTTTAAGGTTTTGAAAGTGAGGTAGCTATGCTTCAGGTGTCAGTGTAAGATAGTGATGAAACAACATGCACATGGATATTGAAGTAACAAAGTGATTATAGTTTCATTACAAACCTAAACAACCATATTTATCAAGGATTCATCATTGGGTATATCATTTTCATTTGCCTAAGAAGCTGCAAGGAAAGTATTTCTGACATTGGAGATGATACTATGAAGAGGTTATAGGCAATACACAGAGTTAACTAGGTTGTATAGACGTGTAGAATCTCTTTTGGATTATTTTATAGTTAGGAAAGATATTGTTGAGTGCATACATACAAAACAGGTTAGTTACATAATCAATTAAAAAAAATATAGCAATAATGTAACATGGGGTTAGATTATTGTTATCTCTTCTACATAGAAGGTAGAATTACAGATAGAAATTATTTGGTCATGAGGTTATTTATTATCAACGAGAAAATAGAGAAAAAGGTGCCATAATAAACATAAAATGACACCAAAGCCTTGTGAATAGAAGTAACCATATTGAATTTAAGTTCATGTATAAGATAGTCCAGAAGGGAGAAAGATTCATTAGAGAAAGCTTCAGGAATCATGTTATATGCACCTCTCAATTGTCATGAAGTATTATACAGAATATACATGGAAAATAAGAGTATTCAAATGAACATTAGAATAGTTCAACTCAACAACATACATGGGAAGTAATGCAATGATAAAATGATGTTGATAGCCGCGAAAGAACAATAATGGAAAAAAGCATAGTAAATGAAGGTCAATCCATGACCATAATGTACAATATAGACTACAAATTAATGTCATGTTCAAATAATAAGCATTTCTTAAAGTTAAAACCTCATACATAGAAGTTTAAATGCCTTTCATAATGTAAATTCTCATAATAAAATGGAATAGGCATAAAAATGACTTCATACTAAGGAGTGGAATTTAATGACTCAATTTCATTCTCATATTTCTAGGATCCAATATACAAGACTCAGGGGTCGATATTACATGCCTTTCAAGAACAAAGAAGTAGAGTCAAATACATGACACCTTCATGTTCAAATTCAATAAATAGAATATAGAATATTATCAGAGATTAATGGTGGCACAATCATCATAGTAGAAATAATTTGGGTTTGAAACAAAGCTTCAAACATATGTAAAGGTAGTGAATTTCAATTGCTATAATAGTTTTGGAAAAATACAAGATCTTCTAGAGTTCAAAAAATCCATCAACAAAGCCAATAAATGTAAGGGGTTTTAATATTTTTACACTGAAATGAATATGAACAAAGTATAATATTAACAGAAAATACATAATAGGGGTTTCCACCAAGAACAACCATGGCTTGCAAGGAAAATGTCAAAACGGTTTTAGGGAAACCCTTCATGTTGTTTCCACAATTATCAACAACAGGTAAGCTCGCAGACAATGAAACAACGTAGGGATCAAAATTCTTCATGTCTATGGTTAATATTTTGTGTTACCAACAAGGATTCTTATACAACCATGAGAGAAAAGGTCAAATCCCACTATAGGTTTACAGAGGAACCGCTACACAGAGCCCATAATTATATAGAAGCATTTTATGTGTCAAACCCTCATACATTATTGCTAAATTCATCTCAAGGCACCAGAAAGAGAAATAAATACATAGATGCCACTAAAGTTTTATATAGAACTTCAAGGTCACATCTATAAAGCACTCAAGGGTTTCAAGTATGTAATAATGAGAATGTACAAGAATTTTGAACATGTGGTCAAGGTGCAAGGAAAAATTGGCATTGTAACTTTTCATAATAGCCTCATTTCATACTAAACCTTAATGGTATTGCCACATCAAGAAAAATGAGAATGCACAGGTAATTACTCATAGTTACAAATCAATCTAACAGTGTAGAGAATGAATGACATGAAATGGTATATCATAATGGTGTTCGAGAAAAAAAAATTTATCTAAAAAACCCTCAAAGATAGTTACTAAAAGTTGTAGCCAAACGAGACTGAGATCGAAGCATAATAGAAAGAAGAACTTGCCAGTGCATTGCCCAAGATCTGAAGAAAATTCATGCATACTCTATCAAAACCATAGTTTTTCTCAAACCCTATCCTCGCTACAAATCGACGACCACCAATAGAGGAAAGCTTCTATAATAAACTTGCAATGTGAAATGAGAGGATTAGGGTTTCAATCCCTAATTTTGATGGGTTGAGAAAACACATTTTGCATAATTGTTTTTATCTATATTATTGATGAACTACAACTGATTATATGTTTGAAGTCATTTGTTGATATTCAACCGATTTGCAGAAGTGATGATAAACATTATCAGTTAATGTATTGTCATTGATGTCAACTTATTTGAGTGTTATTATGGTGGAAAACATTTGTTTTGTATTGAAGATCTGGAACAAATAAAGTTTATGTGGTCAGAAAAATGAAGTGTTCTGTATACATCGAGTGACAGTAATAAAAGAGTAAAATGCAGTGTATACCAAGCAAAAATGATAACCGAGTAAGGGATTTCTGACACAACACAGTTAATACCAAGACCGAGCAATTAATTCTAATAGAGGCCAACTTGGATGCTGATTTGGAAAGTGATGATTTTGAGGTAAAATATAAGTTTTTTATTTGATCAAACGGTTACAAAAATTCAAGGAAGATCGGACGACAGAGATTGAAATGTGTTTTTAACACAACTGTCAAGGAAGGATCAAGAGGGAAAATGAATGATGGAGATTAAGCAGAAAGATCTGAAGGATGAAAATTAAATGATACATGATGTCTATATAAGAGACAAGAGATTCATATGTGAATCGTGTACACCGATGCTGAAGAATATTTGCGAAATTGATGCACGACTGATCAAACTGGTTAAAGACAGAACCAAGCATTTCTACAGACATCGTCGAGTAAATAGAGGAGAGAGGATTACCGAGAAGAACAAGTATTATATGAACTGAAGTAAACAAATTGATTAGATGTATTATGTACTTATAATAGATCTGAATATCTACAAATCAGAGTTGTATTTTAATCAGATCATTACTGTATCAGTTTAACCACTTGTTTTTTGTATTTCCAGTTCTGGTGTTTACCCTAAAAAAAATTATGTCCTCATGACTGAGAGTTGCACAAATTCTGAAAGTATGTCCAAAATTGCAAAATCCCTGAGAAAGTTCCATGTGCTTATGTCAAAATCCAGAGAAATGGTAAAAAACCCTATGTCTTAAGTTTTATTGTATGTAAAGATGTCAAAAGCCCTAGAAATGTTAATCAGGTTTATATTTTTGAGTTAGCTTTTTGGAAGCTTAAGTCATTTAATAAGTCATGTGCCTTTTAAGATTAGTCACCTAGTCTCTTAATACTAAATGAATATTCCATTTTATTATGAGACTTAGCGATTCACCTTAGTTGGGTTGTCTCTGAGAGAAAAGAATATTCCTTTAAAATTCAAGAGACTTAGTGATTTATTTTAGTCGCGAAGTCTCCAATTAATATTAACCTTTTAAATATTTTGTGGCGACATGGAGACAAAGGATTTGGTCGTAGTGTCACAAAATAGATCATGGGTTAGGGAAAAGTGTCTGGCGACTTGGATTTTCCATAGTCGCGCAGTCTCCAGATCAGATCAGGTTAATGGTGAGTTAGAAAGCAATGAGTCGCATGGTCTCCAAATGAAGAAATTCTATCTGGCGATCAAGAGACTAAGCTATAAATTTTACTTTGGTCACCAGGTCTCCAAATCTTTTAGGGTTCTTATAAATTAATCAACGACTTGGCGGGACCATTGGATGCTGAAGGATTAAGATCAACGGTAGTCACATGATCTCCAGATGAAAAAGCTAAGTCAAATTTCTTATGGCGACTTAGAGACTGAGAAAATAAATATCGTATTAAACTATATTCACCAAGTCTCCAGAAGTATATTAAGGTTCAGAATAAATAATGAGGAGTTTAATGTCAGCCATTAGATGCAGATTAAGAAAGATCTATGGTGGTCGGGAGGTCTCTTAATAAACTCTGAGTTAAGAAATTCTTTCAGCGACTTGGATTCCTTCAATTGCGAGGTCGCTAGAAGTAAACCACATTTAAAGTAAAATGAAGAAAAGCTCATTGTCGCCAGGTCTCAGAAAGAAACTAAGGTTAAGAGATTTGTTCAGCGATAAGGAGACAATGCATAGTCGCATGGTCGCCAGATAAGGAAAATGACAGTTAAGGCGTAAAAAGAGTAAAGGTAGTTGCTGACATGACATTGTTGAAATCATCGGCCAATAGGAATGCAAAGAATTAATGACTACATGGGAAAAGTAGCTGAGATGTCTAAAAAAGAGCCAATTATATGAAAGGTGATTCTATTTGAATTTTATAAGGGTTTTTACTGTGAATGCACTTATTTGAATTTGATTTCCTGTCACACTCACAGGCTACTGCTAGGAATTGGATTAATGACACAGTATGCAAACTTGAAGGCAGAAGTGACTGATTTTTCAATTATGAGTTGCGTACTTTGTGAATTGTTACCATAAAAGGACTATATTATGTTCATTTTTAGTTACCTTGCATTCAAAGAATTCCAGAGTGAGAAATTTGCAAAGTTTTCTGTGTCTAAGAGAAGAAGTGTTAATTTCAAGGAGCGAATTTAGTGAAGTTTTTATTGAATTCAAATTGATTTTTCCAGGAATTCAATGCTTTTGAATTGTCTTCTGAGCATTCCACAGAAGAATAGGGTTTCTGAGAATAGATTTGTCTCAATATCGGTAAGAAAGGGTGTAGAGCAGCACAAAATTGAGAAAAATGAGTAGAGCAGTCAACGTAGCCTCCACCAGTAGGAGAAGTGATGATGTTGATGAAGATGATAAAGGAAAGAGAAACTTTTCTGATGAGTTCTTGAAGTTGCTGCCTGGTTCCACTCAAAACAAGAAGGTGAATGCAGATATTCTATCAGATGAGTACGCCAACATAAGAGATGCCAAAAATCCAGGGTCCACAAGTTTTTCTCTTTTCAATTACTTTTACTAAAACTTTGATAAAGCTATGCCTATTTCAAACCCTTGGACTTGTGGTTGGCTAGGTTGTTAGTCCCTGATGTGTTTGTAGATGTAGACCTGTTCCTAGGACTAGCACACCACTATGACCGACCAAAACAATTAAGAAGAATGATGGAACTCTCTTAGTGGTCTTAAATAGAAATTATTTCATGCAAGCTTTTGGCTTATACATCACAATGTCCACAGAGATAGACCTTCCTAGACAAGAGGAAAGGTATAGGCTATAGTATGGAGTGGTTAGGACTCAATTAAAAAGGCACATCCTTAGTGAGGTCAAAAACCATATTGCCCCTATACCAAGAACTGCACCTTACTGCTACAAGGATTTAAATTTCTATATGAAATACATTGCATATGCCCTATACAAAGTGTTGGGAAAGGATGGAGGAACTGAGAGAATTGGTGCTGGTATTCTCATGATGGTCTTAGACTTACAGGATGTACACTCTAGTACCAGTTATGACTACATTTAATATATTATCAAAAGGATGCATGAAGGATTTGTAGCCATTCAAAAGAAGGATAAGGAGCCTAAATTCCTGCATTATTCAATCCTGATGCATCTATTGTTGCATTTCAACTATAATATTATGGATTTGCCAAATCTGAACCCTCAGCAATTACATTACAACCAGCCCAAACCTATCCAGTTTTGGATTAAAATTTGGAACTTCACTGCCAAAGACTGTGACTTTTGCAGATTTGAGAATTGGGTAGTTTACCCATTGATGCAAAGTTTAGGAGTGAACAAAACTAGGCTCCCAGTGAAGGTGTTACAATTGATAAGACCCTGTGAGTATGTAGACAAATGGGAGGGAGACCATAATTGGGGTGACTTCAATTTGGAAAGAAATTTTACAATGATTAGAGTCTATGGATGTTCTCATCCTCCTCATATCTTACCATATCATGTACCAACCAGAATTGCTGCAATAGAATTCAATTGGCAGCTTATGTTAACTAACAAGGAACACCTTGCACCTCATAGAAAGGGGGAATTTACCCCTAGACCGTTCAAGATATATCAATTTACAATTGGCAAGAAATCCATTGACTTAGTGAGCAACTAGCTGAATGATTACAAGATGGGTGTTGCCTTATACATGTATATTGATACAGAAGGTTTCATTGTAGGAGCTAAGAAACTCCTTACTCCCACCATTCCTAACACTTATCTACATGGTGAATGTGTGGAGGAAGATGATACAAGAAATATTATTGATGAAGGTGAGGTGAAGCTAAAAAGAGACAAAATCCAAGAACTTTTGGATTTGGAAAGACAAGTGAAGAGAAGAGGAGTGGCATTTGGAGGGTTCTTCCCTAATTTGCCTTATTTTGATAGACTTAAAGCTATGTTGAACAATCATCCTACCTTATGTGAACAATTGGAGGATCACATGGTTGTGAAAGGAAAAGGGAAAGAAGAGCTAGAGCACTCTGATTTAGAGTATGAGGAAGATAGTGATGGAGAATATTCAATTCCAAGCCCACCTCCAATCGATCAGCCACCACAAGGCAGTGAACAAGAAATGATAGCAGGTGAAATGATCACCATTGATTTACCTAAGGAAACAGAGCTGGAGAGTACATATGAGCCTTCCCTTAAGAGGCAGAAGATTGATCTTGGTTAGTCTTCTCATGCTAAAACTTATTAGAGAAAATAAAGGAAAAAAGATAGAGTAAGTGCCCCTATTCCTGGTAATAGGGCCTATGATCATAATCTGAGAAAATAAATAAGAATAGGGAAAAAATTGCAGCAAGAAGTGGAAGAGGACATAGAATTGCCTCTAAAAACATGTATATATGAGAGACTGATCCACCAACAACAGTTTTTAAAAGATGACAATTTCATAAAAACTGATGAATTCAGGGATTTCCTCAGATGGCTTAAGCAGAAACAGGTCAAAGAGCAGTTAAAATTAGTTGGTGAGGAAGAAATGACAAATGAGGCTCTCTTAGCTCTACAAACATATGATCCTAAAATAGAGGATATTATTCCTGAAGAAGCCAGGAAATTAGTCTTGGATAGTGGAATGTTGCTTGGTGAAGGCTAGGATAATAGACCAAATAAGAAAGAAACCAGACTTAAAGATGACAAATGAGGTCCAAATTGGCGATATGATCAAAGGATTCAGATATAGGCCAAATTCCCAAGCAGTTGCCATGTGGAGTCTATGTCCTAGAGACCAAAAGCCCCAATTGTTATTATTCAAGAGAGCATGGTGGGGAACCAAATGGTGTGGTCAGTTCAGAACACAGGTGACTTGGAGATTTCCCAAGAAATGACACACTGGGCACATTTGAATGAGGATAAGACAAAGCAATTGTCTGAAAGATGTGAAACTTTAGTAGGTGAGGCTAGTGCCCTGGCAAAGGATAGAGAATTATGCCAAATCAAGATTCATGAACTAGAGAGGGTAATTGCTGAATTGTCCAAACAATTGCAAAAAAAGCCAGAAGTTGTATATGTACCCTCAAAGCAGCCTCTACACACAAAAGAAAAAGTTGAAACAGAGGAAGAAGAAAAAATAGAGGATATGGCTAAAAGGGATAATGAGATTGCCATAAATGCATTGTTGAATATACTTCAGCATAGGATTGATATCCTAAAAGATAAAATTGATATATTCCTAAATGCATACAATAAATTACCTACTTCACATGTTGAAGTGACAGGGTACATCTCCATTTTGAATCCTTATTTCATAACTTGGTCAAGTAGGGTACAACTATTTGAGAGGTTGGGTTCTTTACAACCACATAGGCTAGATCTATCAGAGCTTGTGACAGAGGTGGGGGATGAGATTGAGAATATAAATGTGACTTTACCTTTCTTTAAAGGAAAGTTAAATCAGATTGAGGTGAAGATCAGCCTCTTGGGATCAAGTTTTAACAGGTTTATTCCTCCAATCAAGGGAGAGGATGATCAGATCAAGGCCTTGGAGGCCTGGAAAAGTGAATTCAACACCATGCTGCCTAATAAAGAGGCATTGATTTTAGATTCAAATCTAGATATGGAAAGCTATAATAAGATTTTAGATGAAGCTTTCAAGGTAGAAGCTGACATCAATAAATTCATAGTGGATGTTAAAGGCATAAATGATGTCAGATGGGAAAGGAAAAAGGCACAAATACAAAGCATTCAGAGCTTTAATTGGCCTATAGAAGATGACGTGGCAGCATGGGACTTGAAGACAAAGCCAAAGAAAAAGAAGGCTGTTGTAGTGGATGTTGATGTCTTGAATGAAGAGTGAAAAAGGGATACTTGGCACCTGATCTAAGAGCACAAGAAGGTTAGCAATCATAAAAGACAAGTGTAGGTTAGCCTATAATGGTGGTCAATTGGTCTCAATGCAAACATTTGATGTTATCCTAAACATAATCAGACAAAGGTGCCAAAGTTCATATAAAGACAAAAAAGAAGAAAGCTGTCATAATTGACTTTTTGAGGAATAAAAGAATGTTTGAGGATCCGAAACATAGTTTTTGGAGAACAAGAAGGTTAGTAATCATTAAATAATATCAGAAACTATCCTAGGAGTACACAAACCAAAGATGTCGAAGATCATATGAAGACAAGGAGCAGATCAGATTTCATCCTCTACTTTGGTCTTTCCACCGCTTAGGTCACTCTTCTCTTTTGTTTTTTCTGCAATTTTAGGGTTAGGTTTCTTAAGCCATCCGAAGCTTGTTGCATCCTTATCTTAAGGATTCAAAGATGGTTTCAACCTATAAATATATCAAATGTGATAGTTTTAAAAGAGATGAAATATAATTGTAAGCCCGACTTCTAGATTTCAGTTTGTGTTTTTGAGCTTTTAGCCTTTATATGTACTGAAGCAGAAATTTATGAATAAAATAAAATGCAACTTTCTAAGTCAAATTTCTTATAGCGACTTAGAGACTGAGAAAATAAATGTCATATTAAACTATATTCGCCAAGTCTCTAGACGTATATTAAGGTTCAGAATAAATAATGAGGAGTTTAATGTCAGCCGTAAGATGCAAATTAAGAAAGATCTACGATGGTCGGGAGGTCTCTTAATAAAATCTAAGTTCAAAAATTCTTTCAACAACTTGGATTCCTTCAGTCACAAGGTTGCTAGAAGTGAACCACAGTTAAAGTAAAATGAAGAAAAGATCATTGTCGCCAGGTCTTGGAAAGAAACTAAGGTTAGGATATTTGTTCAGCAATAAGGAGACAATGCATAGTCATGTGGTCGCCAGATAAGAAAAATGACAGTTAAGGTGTAAAAAGAGTAAAGGTAGTTGCTGACATGACATTGTTGAAATCATCAGCCAATAGGAATGTAGAGAATTAATGACTACGTCAGAAAAGTAGCTGAGATGTCTAAAAAAGAGCCAATTATATCAAAGGTGATTCTATTAAAATTTTATAAGGGTTTTTACTGTGAATGCACTTATTTGAATTTGATTTCCTACCACACTCACAGGCTACGGCTAGGAATTGGATTAATGACACAGTATGCAAACTTGAAGGCAGAAGTGATGATTTTTCAATTATGAGTTGTGTACTTTGTGAATTGTTACCATAAAGGAGTATATTACATTCATTTTCAGTTATCTTGCATTCAGAGAATTCCAGAGCGAGAAATTTGCTAAGTTTTCTGTGTCTAAGAGAAGAAGTGTTAATTTCAAGGAGTGAATTTAGTGAAGTTTTTATTGAATTCAAAGTGATTTTTCCAGGAATTCAGTGCTTTTAAATTGTCTTCTGAGCATTCCATAGAAGAATAGAGTTTTTGAGAATAGATTTGTCTCAATATCGATAAGAAAGGGTGTAGAGCAGCACATAATTGAGAAAAATGAGTAGAGCAGTCAGTGTAGCCTCCACCAGTGGGAGAAGTGATGGTGTTGATGAAGATGCTAAAGGAAAGAGAAACTTTTCTGATGATTTCCTAAAGCTGCTACCTGGTTCCACTCAAAACGAGAAGGCGAATGCAGATATTCTATCAGATGAGTATGCCAATGTAAGAGATGCCAAAACTCCATGGTCCACAGGTTTTTCTCTTTTCAATTACTTTTACAAAACTATTTTAAAGCTATGCCTATTTCAAACCCTTGGACTTGTGGAATTGCTAGGTTGTTAGTCCCTGATGTGTTTGTAGATGTAGACCTGTTCCTAGGACTAGCACACCACTATGACCCATTGACCAAAACAATTAAGAAGAATGATGGCACTCTCTTAGTGGCCTTGAATAGAAATTATTTCATGCAAGCTTTTGTCTTATACAACACAATGTCCACAGAGATAGACCTTCCTAGATAAGAGAAAAGGTATACGCTACAGTCTGGAGTGGTTAGGACTCAATTAAAAAGGCACATCCTTAGTGAGGTCAAAAACCATATTGCCCCTATACCAAGAACTGCACCTTACTGCTACAAGGATTTAAATTTCTATATGAAATACATTGCATATGCTTTATACATAGTGCTGGTCAAGGATGGAGGAACTGAGAGAATTGGTGCTAGTATTCTCATGATGGTCTTAGACTTACAGGATGTACACTCCAGTACCAGCTATGACTACATTCAATATATTATCAACAGGATACATGAAGGATTTGTAGCCATTCAAAAGAAGGAGAAGGGCCCTAAATTCATGCATTATTCAATCCTGAGGCAACTATTCTTGCATTTCAACTATAATATTATGTATTTTCCAAATCTGAACCCTCAGTGGTTACATTACAACTAGCCCAACCCTATCCAGTTTTGGATTAAAATTTGGAACTTCACTGCCAAAGACTGTGACTTTTGCGGATTTGAGAATTGGGAAGTTTACCCATTGATGCAAAGTTTAGGAGTGAACAAAACTAGGCTCCCAGTAAAGGTGTTACAATTGCTAAGACCTTGTGAGTATGCAGACAAATTGGAGGGAGACCACAACTGGGGTGACTTCTATTTGGAGAGTAATTTTATAATGATTAGAGTCTATGGATGTTCTCATCCTTCTCATATCTTACCATATCATGTACCAACCAAAATTTCTACAATGGAATTCATTTGGAAGCTTATGTTAACTAATAAGGAACACCTCGCACCTCATAGGAAGGGGGCATTTACCCCTAGACAGTTCAAGATATATCAATTTACAATTGGCAAGAAGGCCATTGACTTAGTGAGTAACTGGCTGATTGATTACAAGATGGGTGTTGTCTTATACATGTATATTGATATAGAAGGTTTCATTGTAGGAGCTAAGAAACTCCTTACTCCCACCATTCCTAACACTTATCTACATGGTGAATGTGTGGAGGAAGATGATACAAGAAATATTATTGATGAAGGGGAGGTGAAGCTGAAAAGAGACAAAATCATAGAAATTTTGGATTTGGAAAGACAAGTGAAGAGAAGAGGAGTGACATTTGGAGGGTTCTTCCCTAATTTGCCTTATTTTGACAGAATTAAAGCTATCTTGAAAAATCCTCATACCTTATGTGAACAATTGGAGGATCACATGGTTGTGAAAGGAAAAGGGAAAGAAGAGCTGGAGCACTCTAATTCAGAGTATGAGGAGGATAGTGATGGAGGATATTCAATTCCAAGCCCACAAGGTAGTGAACAAGAAATGACAGTAGGTGAAATGATCACCATTGATTTAACCAAGGAAACAAAGCTGGAGAGTATAGATAAGCCTACCCTTAAGAGCCAGAAGATTGATCTTGGTCAGTCTTCTCATGCTAAAACTTATGAGAGAAAAGAAAGGAAAAAAGATAAGTGCCCTTATTCCTTGTAATAGGGCCTATGATCATAATATGAGAAAAGAAATAAGAAGAGGGAAAAAAATTGCAGCAAGAAGTGGAAGAGGACATAGAGTTGCCTCTGAAAACATGTATAGATGAGAGACTGATCCACCAGCAACAGTTTTTAAAAGATGAAAATTTCATAAAAACTGATGAATTCAGGGATTTCCTCAGTTGGCTTAAGAAGAAATAGGTCAAAGAGAAGTTGAAATTAGCTGGTGAGGAAGCAGTGAAAAATGAGGCTCTCTTAGCTCTACAAACATATGATCCTGAAACTAAGGATATTACTCCTGAAGAAACCAGAAAATTAGTCTTGGATAGTGGAATGTTGCTTGCTAAAGGCTGGGATTTAGCCTCAACATTTATAATAGACCAAATAAGAAAGCAACCAGACTTAAAGATGACAACTGAGGTCCAAATTGGTGATATGATCAAAGGATTTAGATATAGTCCAAATTCCCAAGCAGTTTCCATGTGGAGTCTATGTCCTAGAGACTAGAAGCCCCAATTGTTTAATATTAAAGAGAGCATGGTGGGGAACCAAATGGTGTGGTCAGTTCAGAACACAGGTGACTTGGATATTTCCCAAGTAATGACACACTAGGAACATTTGAATGAGGATAAGACAAAGCAATTGTCTGAAAGATGTGAAACTTTAGTAGATGAGGCTAGTGCCCTAGCGAAGGATAGAGAATTATGCGAAATCAAGATTCATAAACTAGAGAGGGTAATTGCTAAATTATCCAAACAATTGCAAGAAAAGCTAGAAGTTGTATATGTACCCTCAGAGCAGCCTCCACATACAGAAGAAAAATTTGAAACAGAGGAAGAAGAAAAAATAGAGGATATGGCTAAAAGGGACAATGAGATTGCCATAAATGCATTGTTGTATATACTTCAGCATAGGATTGATATCCTAAAAGATAAAACTGATATATTGCTAAATGCAGACAATAAATTACCTACTTCACCTATATATAGATCAAATGTAATAGTTTTAAAAGAGATGAAATATAATTGTAAGCCAGACTTCTAGATTTCAGTCTGTGTTTTTGAGCTTTTAGCCTTTATATGTACTGAAGCAGAAATTTATGAATAAAATACACTACAACTTTATTCTATATTGTTTTTGTCTCTTTTTTTATTGTGTGTACTCTTTTATGTTTAATTTTTAAGGCATGTTAAACATATTGGCTATAAGGTAGCTATCTAATTATTTGCAAGTTTCTTCTAAGGGGAGAATTAAATTTTGTGAGTAGTTTTAGAGAGTACAACAGTGATTGAAGATTTTATACAACATTGTGGGAGTGACAGGGTAATTTTTAAGGCACTTTACCTGAGTTGTATGTAGGTTGTAAGGCATCTTATAGTATTCTTATTTGTTTATCTTTTTAGATTTATATATTTTGACTCTATAGCCCAAGGAAAGGAACTGGTCTATAACCTGTTAAGTGATCCATCATCATCCAAATATTTAAAACTATTCAAAATTGATTACATTTACACAAAGAGCATATATTTAAAATCAATTGTACTCACATATTTTACAATTTGAGTTTGTTGATTTCTTAAAGAGATAATGATTTGGATTGTTAAAATTTTCCTCAGAGTAATCATAGTTATCTGCATCATTATCTATTTATCCATATAAGAACAGATCATTCAACACCAAGTCAGTAATCAATCATAGGTAAAACCTGCTTGAGTCAATGGATCTCAAAAAATAAGGAGGTGATAATAGGTATCCCCAGTGTTATCAAAATACCTCATCAATTAGAGTTTTCTCTTTCTTGAGTCAGAATTTTAAGGCATTGGGAGTCATAGAGTTAATCAAGTATTCAACCATTTTAGAGGCCATGCAAGAAAAAACCCTAACACCACTGTTACAGATAAATCTCTTAACCGAGTGGGATAGTGAATCCTTATTATAACATTCAGAGAATGTTGATTATTTTCTTGTTGACCCCATAGTGAATGCCTGGTCAAGAGATAACTATTATTTTTAAATCCTCTAACAAGGTCTAATTTAACAGTGTGCATTGTAACCTTTAACAAGGTTGGCTCATCACTAAGCTCACTTCGGAAGAGAGAAAATATTTTGGGTTACCGGTCCCAGGTGGTTTTTCCCTTAACAGGGTTTCCACGTTAAAAATCTATGTATCAATGTGTATGAATGTTGTGGATTTTTATTTTACTTTACACTTTATTTCATTGACCTAGATCGGTAATCACAGTATTAATTTAGTGACATTCGGTAAACACTATTGATGAAAGTTTAAGTTTACTGAATACATTTTCATCGATCAATTTTTATATGATTGAATTTGTTTTGTTATACATCCAGTGGAATTTGGGAGTGCAAAATAATTTTGTGAGGGCACTGAGTCTAACTGATTCACCCCCCCTCTTAGTTATTCTAACAAATTGTATCAGAGCATACAATGCTTATCAGGGAGAATACAATGCTTAGAAAAAAAATTTCAAGGACTTGAGCTAAAGATCACAAGATGTATAGGAGAGATGCACCTAAGATGAACAAGGATAACTTCCAAACATGGAAAATTAGAATGAGATTATACCTATTAGGAATCGCAAAAACACTAGCTGGGTTAGAGAGTGGGATGGAGCGGGAGTGGGAGGGAGGAGGAGGAAGGGAAAGAGTGGGAAATGGTTTTTTGAATTTGAACACAAGAGGAAAGATGGGGGCTGAAGGATATGTAGTGGGATCTACGATAGAGGGAGCAAATTTTGCTGCAAGATCCCCGCCAGATACTAAGGAAAAAGCAGGTGGGTCAACCTTGACGGTGTCCAGCAAGGATGTTGGTCATGTCATGGGGCCAGAGGTGGAAAAATAAAAAAATTCAAAGGATGAGGGTGAGACATCAAAAGATAAGTCACATGGCTCATCCTTGAATTTAGGCAAAGGGAAGTCGTTGGATCTTTTTGGAGTAAAACCATTCGGCAAGTCCCCTTTTCCTAAGGTTAATATTTTGACTAGTCCTCTTAAGGGGTAATTCCGTATTGTTATCCTAGACCTGATAGTGGATCATACTGTGTCTATCATGGCATCTACTTTGGTAGGAAATTTTATGGGTCCCAGACCGAATATAGATTTAGTGAGAACCTTTGCCAATAAAAAATGAAATCTCAAGGGCCAAGTTGACATTGCAGCAATGCCTAAAGGATTCTTCTCGCTTGAATTCTCAAATGGTGAAGATCTATTCAAAGTATTGTGTGGTGGTCCTTGGATGATGGGTAAATCTTCCTTATCTTTGCAAAAATGGATGACTAGCCTGTACTATAACGATGGCCTCTTTACAGCGGCTCCTATTTGGGTACGTCTCCCTGGGATGCCTCTGGAATATTGGCATGAGGATATTCTGATAGCCATTGCTGGTGCCTTTGGGGAACTTCTCTCCATTGACCCCATAACAATGGCAAGGACTAGACAAGTTTATGCTAGGATTTGTGTTAATATATAGCAGAATGCAGATCTCCCACAAGTTATAACTCTAAAATTGAAGCTGGGGTCTTGGATCCAAGAGGTTGTATATGAATCCTTTCCTTTTTCATGTTTCTTGTGTAAGAAATCTAGAAAATGGGCAAAACAATGCCCCCTAAAACCTCAGAAGGAAAAAAAGAAGGCTCGGGATCAAAACAATTGCCACAAAATGGAGTGAAAAAAAACCTAGAGGAAATAGGGGTCTACAACATAAGTGAAGAGATTATTGTGACCCAAGTTGAGAAGCAAAAAGGGGAAAATCAAATAAGTACAGAGCAAGAACTAGAAAAACAAGCACCAGAAAAAAAGAGGAAATAAGGGTCCACCGTATATCTAAAGAAAATAATGAGACCCAAGTTGAGAAACAAAAAGGGGAAACTCAAATAAGTTTAGAGCAAGAATCAGAAAAACAAGCAACTGAAGGAAGGACTAATGAGCTCATATTCTCGAAAATCCCTATAGAAGTGGAAGAGGATACTCCCAAAGGTTAAGAAACACCAAAGGACCTAAGGGATTAAGAAATTTTGATTTGCCCAGAAGAAAAAGATAAAGAAAGGAACTCTGGAGAAGTTGACCTCTTGATAGGAACAAAAAATGCCATTACCCAGATCTCAGAGGAAAGACTGGAAAAAGAGAATGACCTAACTATAGGAAACAAGATGGATTCCTCATTAAACCTAAAATAGTCAAAACCTTTGGAAAATTAGGACTACAAGGAATCAGAGGATAAGGAAAACTCCTGGACTAAGGTGGGAGAATCAAAGAAAGGATCAGGAAACAAAGGCTCTAGATCTCCTAAAGGATCATTATAGTCTAAAAATAACTCAGGGAAGAAACCTAAGATTGCCTCAATGGGGAACTTCAACTCAAACTCAACTAAAAAAATGGGGGTAAAAAACTAGGAGTTCTAATAGGAGGGCAATAGAAACCAGACACAGGGACTCTGAGACAAGAAAAAGGAAGGAAATTTGAGAAAACCCAGAGGGAAGAGGAAGAAAAATAGAACATTGCGGTTGGAAAATTACTCACCATCCATCAGGTTTGTTCTCTAATCCTTAAATAAAGATTATTTCATTGAACATTCGAGGACTCAATGGTCCTCACAAGCAAGATGTAGTTAGGAATCTAGTTAGATACTCCAAACTGGATATTCCGATGATTCAAGAAACTAAGATGACAAAAGATAAAATAGAGAATTTGAAACTGATTAAAAATGGAAGTTGTTTTGGAAGTAGTTCGGAAGGGGCCTCTGGGGGGCTAGCTATTTTCTAGAATCAAACTTGTTTCAATTTCCAGCTTCTAAAAGAAGAGAAAAACTTCCTAGTTGTTAAAGTTTGGAGTATAAAAGACAATTTTTCCTAGATTATTATAAATGTTTACACCCCTAATACTAAATCAGGAAGATTGACACTTTGGAAAAATTTGCATGATTTTAGGGATACTTGCACTAAGAACAACTGTATGATAATGGGGGATTTCAATACCCCTTTGAATCAAGAAGATAAATCGAGAGGTAATATGACTCAAGTGGAAAGAAGGGTTGATTTGATAGATTTTATAATAAATTAGGGATTGTTGGATGTGGAACTGGAACGTATAAATTATACTTGGTCAAATTGTAGGGTTGGAGCTGATCTAATTCAAGTCAACCTTGATATAGTGCTCATTTCTCTGGACTGGTATACTAAATACTCTTGTGCTTTATCCTCTCTTTCTAGAATTGTGTCGGATCCTTTCCCTATTTCCTTCTCCTTTAGCCCTTTTTTTAGGAAAAATAAATGCACCTTTTAGATTTGAGAAGATGTGGCTTGAACACCCTGACCTGGAAAGTAAAATTAGAGATTGGTGGAATATTAATATTGAAGGTTCTGCTATGTTCAAAGTGGTTAAAAATTTGGCAAATGTTAAATCCAATGTTAAAGATTGTAACAAGAATGTTTATCGGGACATTTTACAATCTAAAAATAAAATCCAATTGGACCTGAAAGATATCCATGAGGAAATTCAAAGAGATGGCATGTTGGAAAGTTTAAAAACCCAAGAGAATAATGTTCTTGTGGATCTCCACAATATTATAGTAAGGAGGAGACTTTCTGGAGGCAGAGATCTAGATCTCTTTGGTTGAAAGCGGGAGATAAGAACACTAGATTTTTCCACCTTATATCTCTCAAACACAAGGCTATTAACAGGATTCATTCCCTATCCACCAGTAGAGGTAACATTTCCAAAGAAGAGGATGTTAGGGAAGAAATGTTGGGGTATTTTTCCACTCTCTTATCTAAGGACCATAACCTTGATATGGTTGATCAAGGTAAATTACTTGCTTCAATCCCTAGAAAAGTGGATAATCATTCTAATGCTTTTCTCAAAGACATCCCTTCAGATATTGAAATAAAGAAGGTTGTTTTCTCCTTTGAAGGAGAAAAGTCCCCAGGCCTGGATGGCTTCCAGCTATTTTTCTTCCAACACTTCTGGAATATTACTGGTAGGAATGTTTGCTCTGTTGTTAAGGAGTTCTTTGGTACAAAATCTATCTTAAAAGAATTAAATTTCACATTTATAGCTCTCATTCCAAAAAATCCTAGATCAAACACGGTGGATGGGTTTAGACCTATAAGTCTTTGTAATTCCTTATACAAAATTATCTCTAAGGTTATCACTTCTAGATTGTTGAGTTTGCTGCCTAACCTGTTCTCTCCCCAACAAAATGGTTTTGTTCCTGGTAGACAGATCTTGGACTCTATCATAGTTGATCATGAGAATATTCATTCCCTCCAAGCTTCCAAAAAACAAGGGTTCTTGATGAAATTGGACCTCTTGAAAGCTTATGATAGAGTGGACTAGTCTTTTCTTTCTAATATTTTAAGATCTTTTGGATTTGACAAGGATGTGATCAAAATTATTATGCAACTAGTTTCTACTATGACCTCCCCTGATTTGGTTAATGGAGGATCATCTAATTTTTTTCACCCTACTAGAGGCTTGAGGAAAGGGGACCCTATCTCCCCCATCCTTTTTTCTATTATGGCTGAAAGCCTAGGGAGATATATCAACAGTATGGTGATCACTGGTCAGATTTTAGGTCTTCATCCCTCCTCTGCATTGCAAAAATGCTCGCATGAACAATTTGTTGATGACACTATCATGATGGGGGAAGCCTCAGTGAAGGAAGAAAGAAACATGAAAAAGTCTCTGAATTTTTATACTAATGCTTCAGAGCAATCAATTAATTGGGAAAAAAGTTCCTTGTTCTTTAGCAACACTCCTAAAGATAGACAAAAGAAGATATCTACTATTCTTGGATGTAAGATAGGGACTTTCCTTGCATCCTACTTGGGCCTTCCCCTTTGTCACAAACCTGATGAGTCATTTTGGAATGGAATCCTTGATAGATTTCACAATAAACTTGCAGTTTGGAAAGGATCTACCTTGAGTCAAGTAGGAAAAGTTCAACTTCTTAAATCAACTCTGCAAAATCTTCTAGTCTATGCTCTAAGTCTCTTTAAAATCCCACAAAAGTATGCTAAGTTGATAGAAAAATTTGAGAAAAGATTCCTCTGGTCTAGTGTTGAAGAAAAGAAAAGCTTTAACCTTGTGGCTTGGGAAGTGGTTTGAAACCAAGGAAGTTTGGAGGGATTGGAATAAGAAGCATAAGAAATACTAACAAGGCCTTTCTTGCCAAACAGTGCTGGAGAATCTTTGAAGAGGAAAAGGAATGGAATTCTATTCTTAAGAGTAAATACCATCTTCACTCTTTAGAGGATATGTTAAGGAATCATGTGGACATCGAAGGGTCCTTTATCTGGAATAGTATCAGTAAAGGCAAGAACCTGGTTAGAAAAGGAGTAAGATGGAAGCTGGGAAATGGCAGGAAGATTAATTTCTGGAACGATAAATGGCTGAAGGAAACTTCCCTAAATGAGAATCAGGAATGGATGCCTGCTATTATGGAATGCAAAGATATTATTGGGGAAATGGTCTCTAATTATTGGATCAATGAGGATTGGATAGACTTAATCTCTTTTGATGTAAATCTCAAAATTATCAATAAACAACTCAATCAATGGTTCCTAAGAGATAACAAGCAAGATTCCTTGATTTGGGGCCCTGAGGAAAATGATAAATTCTTAGTCTCTTCATCCTCTACCCTCCTCCATATCTAGGAAGATCATCCCATCGGCTCCTAGGTATGGAACAATAAGCTTATTCCTAAAATTAACATGTTTTTCTGGTTGCTTCTTCAGAAAAAAATTCTCACTGTGGACAATCTTTGCAAAAGACGATTTAATATGCCCAATAGATGTATTTTGTGTTGCTCTGAAGCTGATACCTATAATCACTTGATGATTCACTATTCCTACACTAGAAAGGAGTGGGATTCTATTTTCAAACAAAGGAATCTGGAATGGGTGAAACCCAAAAATATTTAGGATCTTGTAAAACAATGGTTTTGCCCCTTCTCTGGAAAAGAACCAAAAGATCTCTGGATCTCTTCCTCCTCCACTTTACCTAGATAATCTAGAAGGAGAGAAATAATAGATTTTTTAGAGAAAAAAATTCTTTGTATGAGATTGTTGTTAACCAAATCAGCAGAAGCTTGATGGAAAATTTTAGAGTTTCTCTCCCTAGAGATTCTCCTTTTAAGAACACCCAGGTCTTCATTGATACTCTCAATAGTAAGAATCAGGGGAAAAAAGATAAAGACTTAACTAGGAGGAATTTCACCATTTGGACTGCTCCTCCGATAGGTTGGGTCAAAGGTAACTTTGATGGTGCAGCGAAAGGGAATCCAAGAAGAGCTAGAGTTGGTGGTTTAATCAAAGACTTGGTGAGAAATTGTTTGGGAGCTATTGCTGCCTCACTGGGGATTTAGACTAACCATGTTGCAGAAGCCATAGCAGCTCTTCAAGTTGTGACCCTAGCTAAAGAGTTGGGATATTCAAAACTTTGGTTGGAGGGAGATTCTCTAAATATAATAAATTGCATCAAAGGCAAGAATGAGGCCTCGTCGACAATTGCCCATATAATTGATAAAATCAAAACATTATTGCTAATGTTTCAGGATTATTATATTTCCCACGTATATCAGGAAGGAAATAACCTGGCTGATGGCTTTGCTAATGTGGGGTCCATAATGACATCATGCAATCATGGAAAGGGGAAGTGGATCTCAACTTTGAGATCTCAAGTCTTATCAAGTACGATAAGCTTAATCACAATGAAGGAATAATTAATACGATAGTTAATGATGAACATGATACTTAAGTGCAAGGATAATGAAAGCTTTTAGTCAAGGGAAGTGGAAATCATGAAGAAGGTTACCTCACATGGATTATGGGTATTTTCTAGCATCTTAAAATAGAGAAACGAGAAGAGTTTGGTATTTCTGTTTGCTCATTTTCAGAAAACTCACTCTATGAAAATGGGAGGCGGTTTGAAAAGGGAGGAGCATCTGGACTGCACTAAGTGGAAATAGAACAAAAAAGTCTAGAGAAGGTTGAAGCATGAAGGAGTTACTCAGTATGTGGAAAAATTACATGGTTGGGATAAAGACATAACCAAGAAATTTGCGAAGGGATGGAAGAATGGAAAGGTGAATTTGTGGAGAAAGTTTTTCTCGCTCACACTGAGCATTATTTCTGAGATTACGGGGCTATCCATAGAAGTCATGAAATTCTATAGGGACAATAAGCGTATGGGAACTCAAGCTTTTAAGATTTTCCCTAAGTCCGAAGATGAAGAAGCTCTCCTAAGCAAAGGGTCTAGAGATTATGTAGATATTAAGAAGATTAAGAGTCATTGGGATGATATTCTAACTGTCATGATAGAATATTTTACTCTTGATGGGTGCTACTCAAAAATCTATAATCTTCATTTTGTTCTTGCTAATCATTTTAGACATAACAAGAAAGTTTCATTTCCTTTTTATCTTCTTATTTCTTTGAACAAAAACATTATGGAGCATAGGAAGAAGGCCAACAATCTGGTGCTACATGAAGGGTTAATTCTGCTAATTGCAGAATTTGCCAGGAACCACATTCCAGAACCTATTCCTAAATGGGTTAAAGGGAAGGAGAAGAAGAACAAGATAGAAAATAAAAAGGTGGATTCGAAGAAGAGTGTTAACAGAAAGATTGAGGAAAATCTGGAAAAAGATGAGGATTCTGAAGACCAAAACCTAGCTCCTTAGGGTAATGATGATGAGAAAATTCAAGAAGAGAAAATGGAAGAAGAGTCTGGAAAAGATGAGGAAGAACATCAAAACAATGAGGAGGATTTTGTTGAGAATAATGAATCACTGAATCAGGAGGAAACCTATGTGAATGAGGAGGGGATACCAGATAATGAGGAAGAGGAGACTAGGGTAAATGAAGAAGATAACCAAGAGGAGGAAAAAGAAGAAGATGAGAATGAAGAAAAAGATGAGGAGATGGACGAGCAGCCTATTTTTAGGGCAGGGGATAGAAAAAAGAAAAAAATAGAGATTAGAAACTGGCTTCCCTAATGTTGGGTTTGACATTTATGACATAATTCCAAAGTTCAATGAGGAACATGATGCAAATATGGAGGAATGGATTAGCAAGGATATGAGTGAAATGAAGCAGCACTTGAAGGAGATGGAAGAAGCTATGGAGCCTTTCAAAACTAAGCTGGATAAGGTGGAAAAGGATCTTTTAAAGAAGGTAAATAATAACAATGTGAATGAAGAGATAACAGCCACAATTATTGCCCTGGTAGAGGAGAAGTTGAAAGGTATGAAAGAAAAAATCAGCCACAATGGGCATCTGATAAGAATTATTCATAAGCATAGCAATGAGGGACTAAAAGTCTCAGTGCAAAATCTTAAGGCACTGTATGCATATCTGGAGAGAAGCATGCTAGAGAATACCACTTTTACTATGTAAGATAAAGATGGGAGCTCAGGCCCGAGAACCAGAACTAGAAGCGACATTAAAAGGAAAGTTCCAGAGATTCCTAAGGAGCTGAAAGCCCTTAAAGACTCCATCAACATGATGGAAGATATGCAGAAAGAGGCTGAGAAAGCCTTCGAAATTATTAAGTAGCTTCCTTCTTTGTGCTGGTAGTTTCTTGGTGGTTGTGCTAGTAACTATTTTTTGGCTGCTTTTTGGGTCTTTTTTGGGTTTCCTGGGTTGAATAGGGTCCTTCTTACTAATGTTTAGCAAGATATCGATGTTTGTAAGGGCTGTGGTTGTTTATCTTTTGCTCTAATATGTAAATGGTTTCGGGAACCATTCAAAACCTATTTTTACCTTAATCAAAACATTGAATATTTTTTGGACAATGAATTCATTCTACCTACTCGAGCTTTGACAATAAATCAGTTGAAAGAAAAAAATGAGCATAACCTTATCATGGTGGAGATTGCCTCTTCATTTATCGATTTTAATTTGAGGACATCAAGAAGTGTACAACTGCTAAGTATATGTGGGATTAGCTTACAACAGTTTATGGAGGAGATGTGAATGTACTGAGAGCCAAATATGAAAGCCTTCATGGAAATTTTGATGACATGTGAATGAAGGAAGGAGAAAACATCACACAGTATAGTACCTGACTTAAAGAATTTGTGAACACTATTCGAGGATCTGGTGGAATCATTGATGAAGACACAATTGTGAGTAAGATTCTTAGAACTCTGTTGCATATTTATTCTATAAGAGTCTCTTCAATACATGAAATGAGAGCAACACCTAGAAATAAAATTACTGTTGATAGTCTTGTTGGAATATTGATTTTTTTTTAGATGAATAATTTTAACAACAGTATTATACCATTTATGGAATCCACATTTATGTCTACTTTGAAAATTGGTAAGTCTAGTAGCAAACACATAATCATAAATAACAGTGATAGTGATAGGGATAGTGATGAAAAAGAACCTGATGAACTTGAAGCTTTAATGGTTAGAAGATCACACAGAGGTAAAGGAAGATATAAAGGTAAACTACCTTTGATATGCTTTAACTATAAAGAGATTGGCCATTTTGTTGCAAGATGCCCTAACAAAAAGAATGATGATAGAAATAATAGATCTAATGATAGAAAGGATGACCAAGACTTCAGGAGAAACTGACAATATGATAGAAGAGATAATAGAGATTACAAGGATAAGAAAGCCTGACATTGCTGAAGATAAAGTTAATGAAAGTAACTCTGACAGTGATGAAGACATTGAGATAGTGTTTGTAGCATTGAAAGTTGATTTAGATGAAGATGAAAGGTATGTAGAAACAAAACTTATCTCTAAAGTTAGTAAACATGATATTTGGGTTATTGATAGTGGTTGTACACATCACATGACTGGTGATAAAGGAAAATTTGAATTTCTCAAACATTATGATGGAGGATTTGTAAGAATGGGAAATGATACACCCTATCATGTGAAAGCAAAAGGTACTATTATGCTAAATAATCAAATCAAATGTGAAAATACTTATTGGGTAAAATGACTTAACTAAAATATTTTGAGTGTTTCATAGTTGAACAACATAGGTCACCAAGTTGCATTTGAGAACAGAAAATCCAGAATCTATGATGGAAAAGGAAAATTGATTGGTACTGGTGAACAATCTAAAGGCAACTTATTCTATCTTGACACAGCTGAAACTACTTTTTTATTGGCAAAGAATAAAGATATATGGCTATGGAATAGAATACTTTGTCATGTAAATTTTGACAACATGGTTAAGATTAGTAGAAAAAGAAGAGTTAGAGGCTTATCGAGCTTATCTAAACCAGACCATGTAATGTGGAAAATTTGTCAAATGGGTAAGATGTCAAAATCTAGTTTCAAGAGAAAGAATTTTTCATCTAATGACATTTTGGAGTTATTTCATACAAACATGTGTGGACCAATGAGAACACAAAGCTATTATGGAGACAAATATTTTATTTTATTTGTTGACGACTACTCTAGGATGATGACTATCATGTTCCTAAAAGAAAAATCTGAAGTATTTAAGATGTTTAAGTGGTATAAAGATAAAGTGGAAAAGTAAAATGATAGAGATCTGAAGTGTTGGAGATCTGATAGAGGAGGTGAATTTATTTCTGACGAGTTCACTAACTTTTGTAATTAGTATGGAATCAAAAGACAGATTTCTGCACCAAGGACACCACAACAAAACAAGATTGTTGAAAGAAGGAACAGACCAATTGTTGATTGTGCTAGGATATTGATGATTGAGAAAGGAGTTTCAAAAACATACTAGAGAGAAGCAGTCAGCACAACAGTATACACACTGAACCGAGTACAACTGAAGACAGATTCAAATAAAACACCTTATGAGCTATGGTATGGATATACACCAAATGTAAGTTATTTTATAATATTTGGTAGCAGGTGTTATATTCTGAAAGATGAGAGAAATGGAAATTTTGATTTGAAAAGTGATGAAGGAATATTTCTTGGATATTCTACTAAGAGTAAAGCTTACAAATGTTTGAATAAGGAAAATAACAAAATCATTGAGAGTGCAAATGTGAAAGTTGATGAATTTGCTGAGCTAAATGATGAGGACAACATGAAAGAACCTGAAGATTACAGTAAATTTGTTTACTGGGAAGAACCTGATACTATACTAATGCAGATGCCTAACATTACCGAGCAGTAGACTAATGTTATCGGGCAAAAAAGTAATGTCACTGGGCAATAGGTAGCACATACCAAGAATTAAGAAAATGATGAAACATAATATTATGAACCAGACGACAATGTAGATACAGAAGATGATATTGAAGGACCAAGAATTGAACCTGTACTTGCTAATTATGTAAGAAGATACTATCCACGGGATCAGATCATTAGAGATAAAAGAGCAAGCATACTAACAACAAGTAAGTTCAGAGATGACACTTTTTTAATTTGTGAATTTGAGCCTAAGAATGTTAGAGATGCATTAGAAAATGAAGAATGGTTTAATGCCATGAATGAAGAAATTGAGCAGATATAGAAAAATAAGACATGGACATTAGTAGCGATACCGAGTGATAAAAATATAATTGGCACCAAATAGATTTTCAGAAACAAATTGAATGAAGATGGGAATGTAATCAGAAATAAAGCAAGATTAATTTGCAAAGGGTATGCACAAGAAGAAGGAATTTACTATGGAGAAAATTTTGCACCAGTTGCTAGACTTAAAGGAGTAAGAATACTACTTGCATATGCCACATATAAAGGATTCAAGGTATATCAAATGGATGTGAAGTCTTGATTTTTTATTGGAATACTGGAAGAGGAGGTATACATTGAACAACCTGAGGGATTTCTTGATCCTGATCAGACACACATGGTATGTAAGTTACACAAAGCTTTATATGGAATGAAGCAAGCACCAAGAGCATGGTATGAAAGACTGTATTCATATCTTATAAGTATTGGATTTATTAGAACAAGTGACAACAACAATTTGTATTTAAAAGGAGGAAATGATGATAAGACACTTATTGGTGAAATATTTGTTGATGATATCATATTTGGAGGTAATGATAACTTATGCACTTCATTTGTTGATGAAATAAGGAAAGAATTTGAGATGTCGATGTTTGGTCAGCTCAATTTTTTTCTAGGATTGAAAATGTTACAATAGACTGTAGGAATATACATTACTCAATCAAAATACATCAAGGAAGTACTAAAGACATTCAAAATGGAGGAATAAAAATTAGTGAGAATACCTATGGTGAAAAGATGCAAACTAACAAAAGAAGACAATACACCTGAGGTAAATCAAACCTTGTATAGATCTATGATTGGTAAATTGATGTATGTTGTTCACACAAGACCTAACATAGCACATGCATTTGGAATAGTTGCAAGATTTTTTGCTAACCCCAGAGAGTCACATATGACCACTATAAAAATAATTTTTAGATATTTGAAGAATACTGAGGATTATGGACTATGGTATAAAAGAGAAGGAAAATTAAAATTGAAAGTCTATACAGATGCTGATTGGGTTGGGAATATAGATGAAAAAAAAATTACTACTGGTGGATCATTCTTTATTGGAGAAATACTAGTTACTTGGATTAGGAAGAAGCAAGTATGCATATCTGAGTCAACTGCAGAAATAGAGTATGTTGTTTCTGCTCAAAATTATTCTAACATAGCATGAATAAAATTGATGACATGTAACTGATTGAATGTTTGATAATGTTAAGTTGAACATAATGCAAAGGAATTAAATTATTTAATGGTTTTTATTGTCACTGATGTCAACTTGACATCATCTGCATGGTCATGTACATAATGCCAAAGACTTCAGAGAATCAATGGAACAAATTTATGCTTTTAGCAATGCATAAAAGTCAAGTATTCAATAAGTGACAAAAACACTGATGGAGTGCACACCATCGGAAAAGGCAAAGAAGAAAAGTCACAGTGATACCCGACGAGCAGAAGACAGTGTTGCCCAATGAAGCAAAACCACAGGATGCCCAAGGAACTGAAAATAGAGTTGACCGACGAGTAAAAATCCAATGATGCCTGACGGATGGAGATCCCAAAGCTAACTGGAGTCACACCGATGAAACTGTCAGTTGTCACCAATGACTAACTGCAGAGTTGACCGACAGAATAGACAGTTCAAAAAATGACAAAATATCTAGTTGGCAAGAGCTAAAGATAGACTTAACTGGTTGTTTTCTTTGTTTTATTCAACCAAAATTAAGTGATTGATTTAAAGATGATTTGTACAGTTGGCATGAAGATAACTATGAGACACATCAGGAGTTATGCTTTAAATCTAATTGGCTAGATTGATTTTCATGCCAAGAATAAAGAATCAAGAAACAATGAATATCATGTCTATATAAGAGACAGGCTTAATTCATTTTCAATATCACATTCAAGAAAAAGGGATTAAGGGGAGTGAATGAAAAGAGGATGCTGAAGAGAAACTAATGAAGAACAACTTCATGCAGTACTGATCAATCAAGCTGAAGGAGAGCTAAGGAATTCTATAGACACCGACAAACAGTGAGAACAACATCACAGAGAAGAAAGTGTGGAGCACAAAAGAATTGAATTGATACGTTGATCAGAGAGGTAATGTACTTAGATAGATCTGAAAATATGCAATTCAAGTTGCATTAGAAACAGGTCATATTATTTCAGTTTAACCATTGAAGCATCAAGTCTCTTAACAGATCAGGAGTTAATAGTCTTCTATATATTGAGGTACATCCCAAGGAGTGCCAAAAAGGTTGATTCGTGAAAGTAGCATTGGATATGACCGATGCCTATTGGCAGTCTAAGAGAGAGGCTAATTCAAGGATGGAAGCAATAGATGCCCGATACTAAGTGACAACCTATATGTGTAAAATCCTCTAACAAGGTCACACCTAACAGTTTGTTTGTAACCTTTAATAGGGTTAGATCCTAACAGGGCTCACTTCATAAGAGTGAAAATTTGGGGTACCGATCCCAATGGTTTTTTCCCTTAACATGGTTTCCATGTTAAAATCTATGTGTTATATGTGTGTATAATGCATTTCTTTACTATTTTTTATCTTACATAATTCATTCTAGATATATCGTTATACTCTTCATATTTACTATATTTTGGTAAATAGATGACTGCTTATCGGTAAACATTAAGAAAAAGGTTTAACAGAGCAATCCAACAAGTAGTAAATTGATATAAGCTGTCCAAGGCATTCTTCTTGTAGGACAAAAGATAACTTGAGAAATAATTAGTGGTTATAAGAGTTAAAGCGTTGATTTAAGGATTAAAATTTGAGGCCACTGGTTCACCCCCCCGCCCCTCTCAATTATTACTAACAATTGGTATCAGAGCTTGTGTGCTTAGAAGGAAGGTTTCAAGACCTAAGCCAAAGATCACAAGATGAACAGACGAGATGTGCCCAAGTTGAACAGAGATAATTTTGCTTCATGGTAGAGAAGGATAAGACTCCACTTATGAGGTATTGGTAATGATGTTACTCAATTCCTAGAAAATGAATATGTGTTGCCCACAGAAGCATTAATAGTTGAACAAATGAGACAGAAGCATGAACATAACACCATGATGATAGATCTTGCTTCCTCACTCTCCGATGCTGAATTTGAAGATGTCAAAGAATGCAAAACTACAAAGCAGATGTGGGACAAATTGAAGCTTGTACATGGTGGTGACAAAAATGTTTTGAGAGCCAAGGAAGAAA
>MU227850.1:1143136-1157434 GCA_018584345.1 Thuja plicata
GAATGATACTGACTCCACTTGTTTGATTGCTACAAATGAAGACATATGGTTATGGCACAAAAGACTGTGTCATGTGAACTTTGACAACATGATAAAGATTAGCAAAAAGAGAAATGTCAGAGGCTTATCGACGATGACCAAGCCCAACAATATCATGTGTAAAAACTGTCAAAAAGGTAAAATGACAAAGTCCAGTTTCAAAAGCAAAACCCATACATCTGATGCAATTCTAGAATTAGTCCACACTGATTTATGTGGACCTGTGAGGACAAAGATTTATTATGGAGATAGATATTTTATTCTCTTTATTGATGCTTACTCTAGAATGATGACAGTTATGTTTCTAAAAGATAAATCAAAAGAATTAAAGATGTTTAAATGGTATAAGGCTATCGTAGAGAAACAAAGTGGTAAGGATCTAAAATGTTTGAGATCAGATAGAGGAGGTGAGTTTATATCAGATGAATTCACTAACTTTTGTAATAACATGGTATAAAGAGACAGGTTTCTGCACCAAGAACACCATAGCAAAATGGGATTGCTGAGAGAAGGAATAGATCAATAGTTGATTATGCTAGAACGCTAATGATAGAAAAAGGCATCACCCAAATATTCTAGATGGAAGCTGTTAGTACTGTTGTTTACACACTGAATAGAGTACAATTCAAGAAAGACACCAAGAAGACACCTTATGAGCTATGGTATGGATACAAACCCAATGTAAGTTATTTAAAAAATTTTGGCATTCAATGTTATATCTTAAAAGATGATAGAAATGGAAAACTTGACTCCAAGAGTGATGAAATAATTTTTCTAATGTATTCTACCAAGAGCAAGGCTTACAAATGTGTAAACAAAGCCTCTAACAAAATTATTGAAAGTGCAAATGTAAAGATAGATGAATTTGCAGAGAAGAATGAACAAGAAAACACTAAAGAACCAGAGGACTACAATAAGTTCACTTACAATGAGGAACCTGACACTCTACCATACAACCAATGTAGAGCTCCTAAGCTACAAATCATTTCTCCTGAGCATCAGGCTACAAACACCAATGGTCAGGATAATGATCAAGATAATGTGCATGGTGATGAAGAGAAAAATGAAGAACAAAACAATGATCAAACTGATAGACAAAGAACTGTACCTATACTTGCAAGATATGTAAGAAGGAACAATCTAGAGATCCAGATCATAGGAGATAAGAAAGATGGTACAAGAAAAAGAATGGTCTCTAAACTCAAGTTGTCTAATTTGTGAGTTTGAGCCCAAATCTGTCAATGTTGCACTTGATAATGAAGAATGGATAAGTGTTATGAATGATGAGATTGAGAAGATTGAGAAAAACAAAACATGGTCACTTGTGCCAAGACCAGATGACAAGAATGTCATTGGTACAAAATGGATATTCAGGAATAAGTTGAATGAGAATGGAGAAGTCACAAGGAACAAAACAAGACTAGTATGCAAGGGGTATGCACAAGAGGAAGGTATAGACTATGGAGAGACCTTTGCACCCGTTGCTAGGCTAGAAGGAGTAAGAATATTACTTGCTTATGTTGCAATCAAAGGATTCAAAGTATATCAAATGGATGTCAAATCAACATTCCTAAATGGAATACTTGAAGAAGAGGTATACATTGAGCAACCAGAAGGGTTTGTCGATCCAGACAATAAAAACATGGTATATAGACTTCACAAAGCCTTGCATGGATTGAAACAAGCTCCAAGAGCTTGGTATGAATGACTTCATTCCTATCTAATAAGTATTGGATTTGTAAGGAGTAGTGAAAATAGTAATCTTTATTTAAAGGAAGATATTGATGCTAACACTTTGATTGCTGCAATATTTGTTGATGACATCGTATTTGGAGGCAATGATATGCTATGAAAATCATTTGAAAATGAGATGAGAAAAGAGTTTGAGATGTCTATGTTTGGATAAGTCAAGTTCTTTCTTGGTCTCTAGATCATGCAACAAGGAGAAGGTATTTTCATTACACAGTCCAAGTACATCAAAGAGGTCCTGAAAATATTCAAGATGGAAGAATCCAAACCAGTTGGAACACCGATGGCTACTGGATGTAAGTTGACAAAGGAGGGAAAGACAACAGAGGTAAATCAGACTTTGTACATATCAATGATTGGAAAACTCATGTATGTTGTACACACTAGACCAGATATTGCACATACAGTAGGAATTGTTTCTAGATTTTCTACTAACCCCAGATAATCACATATGACTATTGTGAAAATAATTCTAAGATATCTAAAGAATACTGAGGAATTTGGGTTATGGTATAGAAGAGAAGGCAAATTTGAACTTAAGGTGTTTACTGACGCTGATTGGGATGGAAATCATGATGACCGGAAGAGCACAACTGGAGGAGCATTCTTTATGGGTGACAAACTTGTCACATGGATTAGCAAGAAGAAAGGATGCATATCTCAGTCTACTGTAGAAGCATAATATGTTGTTGCTACTACAAATTTCTCAAATATTGCATGGATCAAAAAGTTGTTGGAAGGTATGCATATGAAGATCTCAAAACCAATGATTATCTATTGTGATAACACTAGTGCAATAAACATTTCCAAGAATCTAGTCATGCATGCCAAGACTAAACACATTGCCATCAGGTATCATTATTTCAGAGAACAAGTTCAAGAAAAAGAGGTGATACTTGAGTATGTGCAACCTAAAGAACAATTGGCTGATATCTTCACCAAGCCACTGCCCAAGGATACATTTGAGTACTTAAGAAAGAGACTAGGGGTCAAACCCTTGTCTACCAGTCAGTAAAATGATTGAAGACTGCATCAGCCTACATATTATCAGAATATCAATCATGTTGATGCAAGCAAAGAGATGAACTTCAAAAGATACATCTATATGCAGACAGGTATATATCAAAACCGAGCACCATAGCATATTGTTGTATTACTGATGGATAAGGGAAATTCAAGGAATATATTATGGATAGGAGAAAAATGATTGCTTGATATGAATGTCAGATATTTGTAAAATATTTGTTTGGCATTGATGTCAATGGGAGAGAGATTATCCATATTCCATATTATCACATCCTTCATGAAAAAGAAAGATAGATTACCCATTATCATATTACTCCAACGGGGAGAGATTATATCCTAAGGGAGATAAAATTGTATGAAAGATTATACAAAGGGAGAGTTGCTGACAAAAGAAAAAGACATCAAAAGAGAAATAAATTGACACAAGGAGAGGTCACAACAAATCAGAAGAAAGAGAACTACAGGAATCAAATCTAAGCTAAAACAAAGCTTACCGAAGTTCAAACATTTATCGGTTGACAAAAGGGAAAGATTGGTAGTTTGATGAATCTCAACGATTGTATTTTATATTGTATTAGAAATAGTATAGTGTGATAATATAGTATGTTTCCATCAATGCCAAAGGGAGAGATTGATGAGATGAAACTAATTGAATGTTTAATAATGTTAAGTTGAAGATAATGCAAGGCATTAAATTAGTTAATTGTTTTTATTCTCATTGATGTCAACTTGATATCATCTTTAGGGTCATGTAAATAATGCCAAAGACTTGAAGGAATCAATGGAACAAAGGTTATGCTTTCAGAAATGCATAAAGTCAAGTATTCACTAAGTGATAGACAACACCGACAGAGTGCACACCATCAAAAAAGGCAAAGAAGAAAATTCACAGTGATACCCGATGAGCAGAAGACAGTGTTTCCCGATGAAGCAAAACCACAAGATGCCTGACGAGCTGAAAATATAGTTGCCCGACGAGTAAAAATCCAATGATGCCCGATGGATGAAGATCCTGATGCTAATTGGAGTCACACAGATAGAACTATCAGTTGTCACTAACGACTAACTGCAGAGTTGACCGATGGAATAGAGAGTTCAGAAAATGACAAAATATCTAGCTAGCAAGAGCTAAAGATAGACTTAACTGGTTGTTTTCTTTGTTTTATTTAACCAGAGTTAAGTGATTGATTTAAAGATGATTTGTACAGCTGGCATGAAGATAACTATGAGACAAATCATGAGTTATGCTTTAAATCTAATTGGATGGATTGTTTTTCACGCCAAGAATAAAGAATCAAGAAACAATGAATATCATGTCTATATAAGAGACATGCTTAATTCATTTTCAATATCACACTCATGAAAAAGGGATTAAGGGGAGCAAATGAAAAGAGGATGCTAAAGAGAAACTGATGAAGAACAACTTCATGTAGTACTAATCAATCAAGCTGAAGGAGAGATAAGGAATTCTGCAAACACCGATGAACAGTGAGCACAACATCACAGAGAAGAAAGTGTGGAGCACAAAAGAATTGAATTGATAAATTGATTAGAGAGGTAATGTGATTAAATAGATATGAAAATATACAATTCAAGTTGCATTAGAAACATGTCATATTGTTTCAGTTTAACCATTGAAGCATCAAGTCTCTTAACAGAGCAGAACTTAACAGTCTTCTATATATATTGAGGTACATCCCAAGGAGTGCTAAAAAGGTTGATTCATGAAACTAGCATCGGATATGACCGATGCTTATTGATAGTCTAAGAGAGGCTGATTCAAGGGTGGAAGCATTAGATGCCCGATACTAAGTGACAACCTATATGTATAAAATTCTCTAACAAGGTCACACCTCACAGTGTGTTTGTAACCTTTAACAGGGTTGGCTCCTAACAAGGCTCACTTCAGAAGAGTGAAAATTTAGGGTACTGGTACCAGTGGTTTTTTTCCTTAATAGGGTTTCCACGTTAAAATCCATGTGTTATATGTGTGTATGATGCATTTATTTACTATTTTGTATCTTACATAATTCATTCTGGATATATCGGTATACTCTGCATATTTACTATATTTTGGTAAATAGATGACTGATTATCGATAAACATTAAGAAGAAGGTTTAACAGAGAAATCCAACCAGTACTAAATTGATATAAGTTGTTCAAGGCATTCATCTTGTAGGACAAAAGATAACTTGAGAAATAATTAGTGGTTATAAGAGTTAAAGGGTTGATTTAAGGATTAAAATTTCAGGCCAATGATTCACCCCCCTCTCAGTTATTACTAACAAAAATAACTATTGAAAGGAGTGAATGAGGAGATCACCTAACCAGTGATGATTTATTGTGATAATACAAGTGCTATAATTATTTCAAAGAATCCAGTGATGCATGAAAAAAAAATCACATATCTATAAAGTATCACTACTTGAGGGAACAAGTACAAGACAAATAAGGAATACTGGAAAATGTACAATCAAAGGAACAACTTGCTAACATATTCACAAAATCATTACCTAAGGATACATTTGAGTACTTGAGAGGTAGAGTAGGGTTTCATCCCTTGTTGGTAACTAAGAAGATTAGGAGGTTGCATCAACCTACATGAAATCAGAATATCAATCATGTTGATGCAAAGCTGAACTAGACCAAAATAGAGATATCCATACATTGAAAGGTACTTACTGCACCAAAAATCATAGATATTTTTTTTGGCTACTGAAGAGCTGCATTTTTTTTTTCTTTTTGGCATTGTTGTCAAAGGGAGAGATATATCAATGAAATATAAGGGAGAGAGTTTCTTGAAATAAAAAGGGAGATATCTATCCACTAAAGGGAGAAAAGAGAAAGGGAGAGACATATCTAATCTACAAAGAGATTCAAGAGCTAGAAATTCAAAACTGCAGGGAGAGTATGCATAATGCATATTTTGTTTATACTAACACAAATTATATTCAAGCTAGGGAGAGCTACAAAATTCTTGCATTTGTAGAAAAAAAGTTTTCTATTTGTTGTATGGCATTTTATATTGCATATTTCATATTTTGTTTCCATCAATGCCAAAGGGAGAGATTGATGAACTACAACTAATTTTATGTTTGAAGTCATTTGTTGATATTCAACCGAGTTGCAGAAGTGATGACAAACATTTTCAGTTAATGTATTGTCATTGATGTCAACTTATTTGAGTGTTATTATGGTGGAAAACATTTGTTATGTATTGAAGATCTAGAACAAACCAATATTATGTAGTCACAAAAATGAAGTGTTCTGTATACACCAAGTGAAAGTAATAAACGATTAAAATGCACTGTATACCAAGAAACAATGATAACTGATTAAGGGATTTTTCAACACAACACAGTTAATACTAAGACCGAGCAATTAATTCTAATTGAGACCAACTTGGATGTTGATCTGGAAATTGATGATTTTGAGGTAAAAGATAAGTTTTTTATTTGATCAAATGGTTACGAAAATTCAAGGAAGCTCAGACGACAGAGATTGAAACATGTTTTTAACACAAATGTCGAGGAAGGATCAAGCGGTAAAATGAACGATGGAGATTAAGCAGAAAGATATGAAGGATGAACATTAAATGACACATGATGTCTATATAAGAGACAAGAGATTCATTTGTGAATTGTGTACGCAGTTGCTGAAGCATAGATGTGAAATTGATGCATGACTGATCAAAATGGTTAAAGACAGAACCGAGCTTTCTACAAACATCGCCGAGCATACAGAGGAAAGAAGATTACCAAGCAGAACAAGTATGATATGAATTGAAGTGAAAAATTTGATTAGAGGTATTATGTACTTAGAATAGATCTGAATATCTGCAAATCAGAGTTGTATTTGAATCAGATCATTACTGTATCAGTTTAACCATTGTTACAGATAAATCTCTTAACCGAGTGGGACAGTGAATCCTTATTATAACATTTAGACACTGTTGATTATTTTCTTGTTGAGCCCATAGTTAATTCCTGGTCAAGAGAGAACTATTAGTTTTAAATCCTCTAACAAGGTCACATTTAATAGTGTGCATTGTAACCTTTAACAGGGTTGGCTCCTCACTGAGCTCACTTCAGAAGAGTGAAAATATTTTGGGTTACCGGTCCCAGGTGGTTTTTCCCTTAATAGGGTTTCCACATTAAAAATATATGTGTCAATGTGTATGAATTTTGTGGATTGTTATTTTACTTTACACTTTATTTTATTGACCTAGATTGGTAATCACAATATTAATTTACTGACATTCGGTAAACACTGTTGATGAAAATTTAAGTTTACAGAATACATTTTAACCAAGCAAGCTTTATATGATTGAATTTGTTTTGTTATACATCAGGAGGAATTTGGGACTATAGAATAATTTTGTGAGGGCACTGATTCTAACTAATTCACCCCCCCCCCCCAGTTATTCTAACATATTATATGTTATCTNCCCCCCCCCCCCCCAGTTATTCTAACATATTATATGTTATCTTTCTATTTATTGGATAGCCTAATGTAACGCTACCTTATAAATATAAAGGTAATATATAATATACATTTTATTATGTTTAATGTATATTTTAGTTTAATATATTTAGTATTTATTTAATAATAGTATTTACTATTAATTAAATATTAGATATATTAGATACATTAAAAAGTAATATAATTTTGGAGAAGATCTTATTTTTCCATGTTGTCTAACTATAAAATATTGTGTAAGTGTATATTATAAACACTTACCAATATTATTTTGTTACCAAATAAGGAGATTTTTGTATGGAGACTTATATTTTTGGCACATGATCATACAATTGCATGTGTCATGACTTTGGACTTGAAGTCCATTTTTAGTGGTTGGAGGCATTTTGTATTCTTCCACATGTGCATATAGGCCAAGGAGGGAATTTTATTTTTTCCAGCACTTAGTGGATAGTTCTGGGTAGTTTTATTCAATTTGAGGACTATTTTGAGGCTAGATTTAGTGATATATTAGTTGAGGGGATTTTTTAGTAGTTAGGTGCATGTTACTTCCAGTTATGTTCTTGATTTTGATTGATTTGTTCCTACATTTGACCCTTTTGATTTTGAATGATCTTGGAGAGTTTTGAGTCAGTTATAAAATATTCTACTTAAGTTTGGAGGGCCACTTGCATGCAGTTTGACTCTAGAGGAGTTTTAATGTGGTCAATTGCATGTTTCCATCAGTGTGACCCCCTTTTCTCCTAGATTTTATCATCTATCTAACCATGGTTCATTATGAGTCTATATCTTGAATTTTGATCTCTTTTTTAGAGGTTCTCTTTTACCCAAGTTTTGTCACATTGTAAATTTTGGCAGATTGTATAGAGCACATTATGGCAGGTTTTTCATCATCATTTTTATAGAGATACATATTCCTTCTCATTTATTCATGTGTTGAGAAGTATCATGGGTATTTGATTAATTATTTTGTATTAAAATTTATTTTATCAAAGTCTTTTGTTGTGAGATGCAATATTTGATATCTATTTATGCAGGTCTATGATTATGTCCTCTATTGTTGTGCTAACATTTGAGAAAACAATCTTGTTTTCCTTTCATGGCATGACAATACCGGGAAATTTCATAACAAACATTATCGCATAACATATTTGATTGAGGTTGTAAACGTTTTGGTGCCTTTTAGATATTTTGGTGAAGTTTATGAGCTGTAAGTTACCTTATTTTTCTAGTGCATCACCCCTTTATATTTAGTTGTTCAGTTTCACAAGAAATTATTTCTATCCCTTTCCTCATTCAAATTTAGTATAGGTGAGTACCATTAAGGAATCAACCTTGTAATCCCAAAGATTCACTCTCACCATAGGATACCCATAGCCTAAGAGTTTTTTCATGTTTCAACAGGATAGCTAGATTCCACATATTGTTATAGGCACAATCCTGATTGACAATAATTTTTGGCACGTCCGGTGGGACACAAACTGATCCTCAATTATTTTGAGATAGAATTTTTATTGCTTTTTGTTTGGTGTGGACAACAAATTTTAGCCTTGAAGAAAGTATTATTTATAGTACTTGATGACTCTAATACTTTGGTTTTGAGCAGACCTAGTGATTTTGCATATGAGAAAAGTGCAAACCAGATCTACAAGAGAGAGATTTGACTACCATGAGCTTCAACCATTAAAAAGAGTGGGTAGGGAAACAAGAAGGTCACCCGGAATAGAAATCAATTCATCAAGAAAAACACCTTCTACATGTAATCCCATGGTTATAGCCTTTGGTAACCCTATTTTTGATAGTTTTGAGGATCTTAGTGATCAAATTTATGATATTTTTGAGTTTCCTAGCAGTTCTGGTGCTCCTAATAATTCTGGTTCAGAATTACCATCATTTGAAAATCAAATTCCAGTAGCTGCAGTTCTAGTAACAACTTTTATTCAACCTCAACCAGCTGTAATTAATTAAATTTTACAAGTTCCACCACCAATGGCTCACAATTTTCCTTTTGTGGTTTTTAATTCAGGAAGTCCTTTGAATATTGCAACCCATCATGATATACCAACTGCTGCTCTAAAAATTCTTCTTTTTTACAATAAAAAATTATGTATCGGCTATTGAGCATATTAGACATGTGGCCGCTTTGCGTGGTTTGCATCAATTTACACATCAGGATGTTTCTTTGAATCTTTTGGTAGCTTCATTGAAGGGTAAGGCTCTAATTTGGTTCAAGGGATTACCAATTAATTCCATAGATATGTGGGATGATTTGGGGGCATGGTTCAACTGTCAGTGTGAGGATAAGTCAAATCATTTCTCTTTGGTTGAGAAATTGACTACCATTAAAAGGAAGCATAATGAGCATATTTCAGATTTCAATTTTGAGTTTTAGAAGACTTGGGATATAATTCCATTATCAGTTAAGCCTTCTAATGATTACACTTTTCTATACTTTCTCAAGCCTTTCAACAATGACATTTCAGTGCAAATTTTGTCCATGAGGGGATGTACCTTACCAAGAGCATTTGATATTGCCATAAGGGTAGAAAATAGCTTGATACAATATGGTAAGTTACCTCCTAGACTGCTTGTGCCTTATTTTGCAAAAAATTAGTCAAATACATCAGTAGTTCCACCTGTTATGGTTGTTGTTCCATCATTTCTTGTATTTAATACGCAGGTTGTAGCCTAAGAACATGGTGCTACAACCACATATCGAGAGCTTAAAGAGCATAATCAAGAGCTTAAGGAGCAAAATGAAAGTATGATGAAGAACTTGTAGACATATGGTAATAAAATTACCAACTTAGAGAGGCAGTAAAACCAACAAAATAAGCCTTATCAAGCGTCATACTAGCAGAATAGGCCTACTTATCATGTTGCAAACCAAGTTCAAGGAAGGTTTTTTACCCAAAGGAATAAATAGCCTTACAATCCCTTGGTTACATGCACTTCTAAGGAGCTTACAGTTGTACAAAATAATACGGCACAAGAAGAGGAGCTATGTTTTGTTTGTCATCAACCACATTATTGGGCAAATTGCCCAAAAGTTGTTATGAGTCATGTGCTTGCATTGTAGAACTATGAGGCATCACAATAAAGAACACCTCAAAGTGGTGATGAGAAGCAAGGTAGTTCAAATCAGCAAGGTAATATTGATACCACATTAATTAATTATGAAGAAAATGAGCATATTGATGTTAATTATGCACAAAATCAAACTTGGGTACTTGTAGCCACCAATACACAAGATAAAAAAGTTTCAAATGAGGTACAACAAGATAATAAAGGAAAAAATCAGCAAATTTCCAATGATCAAGACCAACTAGGTCATTCTAATGTGAAAAAATAAAGTAATGATCAGCCTAAAGCACCAGAACAACCAACGTAAACATCAGAAGTTGTTACTGTACCAAAAGTACAACAAAAGGTTAGTACATGTAACTTTAATATTGTTTACCAGTTGAAGAAAACACATGTTAATGTGTCCATGTGGGATTTTTTATCCCTTCTTGGGAAGAAAGATATGTTGCATGAGGCACTATACTCACTTACTTTGTCAAATGAGTCACTTGACCAGCAAGCATCCAAATTTATGCTTGTTGATAATCATGCTAAACTTATGAATATAAATTCAATATAGTTAAACCACCCCCATTTTATGTATCTATAACTATTAGAACACACCTAATACATAATTGCATGATAGATTGAGGCGCTACTAGTTCAGTTATGCCCAAACAGATTGTTTATAAGTTGGGATTACAGTATGAACCAATGAAAAAGGGGGTAGTGCAACTAGATGGGACTATTATTAATAATCTTGGGGTTATAAAAAATATAAGTTTAACTTAACATGCATGCTCAAATTTTTCAATACCTCAAGACATTTATGTGATAGATTTACCTCCATATTTTTCCATATGTTTATCCAGAGATTTTACTACTAAAATTGGAGGTTATTTGTCATTTGATTGGTCACATATGTTGTTTAGGACAAGGTATGGGACTAAGGTCACTATTTCATCATAACCAATTGCACAAGATTACATTGAATCATATAATACAAGTGTTGTTAATTCTGTAGCAGCTATTATTTTTTTTTATTAAGAAGAGGTTCCAGCTGCCTTTGAAGCAAAATTGCAAATAGGAGATATCCCAGATATCCTCCTAGATGAGTGGGCATATGAAAATATTCTTATTGTTAAATAAGAATAGTTGGAAGAGGTGAGTTTGGGTAATTACTTAATTCATGAACCTACTGATTTCTCGCCAAATGTTATGAAAAGTATAGATCAGAAATTAGGACAACAAGATAATAGTGTTTGGAAGTTGTTTTTTTATGGTTCACGCAGTAAGGTTGGTGCAGGGGGTGGTTGTATGTTGATTTGACCTTCTGATGTCAAATATTATTCTTCATTCATATTTAGATTTAGTTGTACTTACAATATAACTGAGTATGAAGCTTTATTTCAGGGTCTTCAATGGGCACAAAAAAGAGGTATTGATTGTTTGCAGGTATTTGGTCACTCAAAACTCATTGTGAATCAGGTAAGAGGTATACAAACTAGGTTAAATGAATTATTAAAGTGTTATAAGAATAAAGTGTAAGACCTTATTGAATATTTTTATGCATTTAACTTGATGTCCACACCGTGAAATAAGAATAAGTACGTTGATAGGCTAGCTTCCATAGGTGCTCAATATGACATACCTTCAAAAATCAATAATAATAGGGGACAACAATATGTTAAAGGGGTTGTTAGGTCTTTTGTGCCTAATAATTTTGAAAATTGGCAAGTGTTTGATTCTAATCAGAAAATTGTAATTTTTTTTAAGGGAAGAAGTTGAGTTTTCTAACACTAACTAATAGAAATTAAAAGAGCAATATAAGGACCGAGTAATTCAGTTGAAGAAAAATAAGCTAACCAAGGGCCTTGTAACCTTGGAATCTATTTTTAACACTAATGATCAGCTAAGAAAAGAGAAATCTAGCTTGCAAATCAAAGAGAAACACTATGAGAACATTAAAATTTACGAGGATAAGTTGCACAAACACAGAAAGGTATGTACCACTGAAGAAAGACAAGATTTTGTAGCTATTTTTCAAGAATTTAGAGACATTTTTGCTTGGGAATAGTCTAATTTGAAGGGTTTTGACCCTAGTATAATAAAACATACAATAGAGCTTGAGCCAAATGCAAAACCAGTAAGGAAAAAGAAAAGACTAGTTAATCCCAAGTTAGAACCCCTCATCATTAAGGATTTGAACAAGATGATTGAAAGAAGCGTCATATTTCCTATCAAACACACCTCATGGGTGTCAAATATTGTACCAATCAGAAAGAAAAATGGATAAATCAGGTTCTGTATTGATTTCTGTGACCTCAATAGTGCCTCATTGAAGGATAGGCATTCATTGCCTTCCATGGAACAGATTGTGTTAGTGGTTTCTGGTTCTGAACCATTTTCATTGTTAGATGGTTTTTCAGGTTACAATCAAATACTTGTGAAGGAAGAAGACAGTTATAAGACAACATTTACAACCAAGTAGGTTATAATGGCTTATCAAAAGATGACATTTGGGTTGTCCAATGCGGGAACCATGTTTCAAAAGGTCATAGATATGGCATTTAAATGTCTGATATATAAAATAGTTCTAGTTTATTTGGATGATATCACTTTTTTTTTATCAAGGATCCAAAAGATCATTTGATTCATTTAAAGGTGAATTTGGAATTTCGCTCAATCCAAAAAAATGTGTGTTTCTTGTCCATGAAGGTAAATTATTAGGTTTTATTGTTTCAAAAGAGGAAATTACAATTGATCCTGAAAGAGGGTAATTCTTGATTTACCATTACCAACCCATAAAAAAGGACTTCAAAGTTTCTTAGGAAGAATTAATTTTGTTAGAAGATTCATTCTAGATATTTTTGAATTATCGATGCCTTTGACTGCCATGCTTAAGAAAAACATTACATTTAGTTCGACTAAAAATGGCAAATGAAGTTTTGTATTAATTAAAGAGACTTTTGTTGATGTCCCAACATTGTTGAATCCAAATTTTTCTAAAGATTTCACTTTATATGCTTATGGGAATATAGATAAAATTGCATCCATAGTTGTTTCTTTACTTTGTTGAATATTTTTATTAACTCTTTTTAGGTTTCAGGTCCTTGTAAAACCTGATGAACTCTTATACTTTGTAAAGGTTTCGGGTCCTTGTAAAACCTGTTTTACTTAATCAAAACATTGTGTCCATGTTGGTACAAAAAATAATCAAGGATTGAAACAACCACTATCATTTTTCAGCCAAGCTTTGAAGGATTATGAATCAAATTATCCATTTGTGGAAAAACATGTACTTGTTTTGATAAGAAGTTTGAAAAAATTTAGGTATATGGGTAAGTGCAAGAAGTTGGGTGCCAATTCCGCGGAAGTCTTGTGGGCTTGAAAACTACCGCTAGAAACGGGCACCCATTTTGAAAAAAAGGGGCGCCCGTCTTAGGCTCGGACACCCGATCCAAAATTAAAAAAATGGGTGCCCATTTTTTTTCAAAACGGATGCCCGTTTTTTAAATTTTTTTTTTTATGCCGATTTATTACATTTAAGAAATGGGTACACGTTTTTAAACGTGTGCCCGTTTTTTAAAATTTGAATTTACCAAACCACCATTTGCATTGGATTTCAGTTCGGGACAGGTTTGGTGGGACCAAGCCTATGCTTGGACCTCCAAAATAATGGCTAAGGCATTTGAACACCAGATTTCTGTTTTGCCGTAATTTTTTGAGGGTCTTCCTAATCGAATTTTTTGATGAAATTAAAACCCATTAGAGATCTTACTGTCTAGATTTCAAAAATATAAATTTTATAGTAATATGATAAATTTTGCTATTTTTACAATATTTATTAATCAAAAGTGGTACCTAAACTTAAAATAGTAAGGTTCACTAAAACTTTAATAACTTTTTTGATTTTAGGTTTTTGAAAAAATGAATTATAT
>MU227850.1:1167530-1225476 GCA_018584345.1 Thuja plicata
CTAGGGTTTGAATGATGAATCTTGAATGCTTGAACCAAATCCCTTCAAAGGCTTGAAAGCTTGAATCCTTGATCTTCAATGGAGAACTTGAATTCTTGAGAGGAAGACTTGAACACCTTGAGAGCTTTAAAACATGTAGAACAAGGGATTCTTGAACAAAATCTTGGCTAGAGCTTTTTGTACTTGGAAGACTTAGAGAAAATGAGAGGAGAGGGCTTCCTTTTATATGAAATTAGGGCACAATCTTCTAAGGAGGCAGACATAGAAGGATTAAATTCCAATTAGACCCATGCCCCTAGAAGAGGACCTATATTAAATATAATTTAGGAATCCCCACTTCGGAGCCTGAAACAGCCGACCCGAAGCGGGAGAGAACTTTTTGCAAAGACCGACATCCGAGAAACTATGGGATTTTGGGTTTGGGACCCTAGGACAGGGTCAAGGTCGGCCCTATCCTAGGACAAGGCCAAGGTCAAACCTATCCTAGGGCAGGGCCGAGGTCGACCCTGTCCTAGGAGGTCGACCCTGTCCCTATATCCTAGAAACAGAGTCCTGCAACCCAGAATGCAAAAATTAGTCCTGAAAGTGGTATAAGGAGGAGAAGATCAGGGGGGATGATGCAGAAATAGGGGGATGATGTAATGGAGGTAAAATAAATCCCCTAAGGAGGGATAAATTCTCTTAACATGGAAGTGCTTTCATTTTAAGACGATACAGGTACTGGTGAAAAAACAAAAATTAATCTATTCTATCTTGATGATATTGAGACCACTTGTTTACTTTCTAGAAATGAAGATGTTTGGTTGTGGAATAAAAGGTTATGTCATGTGAATTTTGAAAACATGGTTAAGATAAGTAGGAAAATAAAATTGAGAGGCTTACCAAGTATTTCAAAGCCCGACCATGTTATGGGCAAGAATTGTCAAATAGGAAAAATGACAAAGTCTAGTTTCAAGAGAAAAACCTACACATCTAATGCTATTCTAGAGTTATTCCATACTGACTTATGTGGACCAATGAGAACAAAGAGCTATTATGGTGATAGGTACTTTATTCTATTTATTGATGACTATTCTAGGATGATGATTGTCATGTTCTTAAAAGAGAAATCTGAAGCATTTAATATGTTCGAATGGTATAAATCTAAAGTTGAAAAACAAATTGGAAAGAAACTAAAATGTTTAAGATCAGATAGAGGAGGAGAATTTATTTATGATGAATTCACTAACTTTTGTAATGAGCATGGGATTACAAGACATGTTTCTGCACTGAGAACACCACAACAAAATGGAATTGTTGAAATGAGGAATAGATCAATTGTTGATTGTGCCTTAACACTAATGATTGAAAAAGGCATCACACAAAAATTATGGAGACAAGCTATAAGTACTGTTGTCTATTCACTGAATCGATTTCAATTGAAGAAAGACACAAGTACGAAACCTTATGAGCTATGGTATGGATACACACCAAATGTGAGTTACTTTAGAATTTTTGGAAGTCAATGTTATATACTAAAAGATGATAGAAATGGGAAACTTGACTCTAAAAGTGATGAAGGAATATTTCTAGGATATTATACTAAAACAAAAGCTTATAAATGTCTGAACAAATCTTCTAAAAAAATAATTGAAAGTGCAAATGTTAAAGTGGATGAATTCGCTGAGAAAAATGATGAGGAAAGTAGAAAGGAACCTAAAGATTATAACAGATTTTTCTATAGTGAAGAACCTGACACCTTCCCCGAGCGAGAGATCAATGCAATCGAGCAACAGGCTGCCCACACTGAGAATCAGGAAAATGGTCACAATACTGAATCGAGTGATAATGAAGATCATGATAAAGATCAAGATGAGGATAAAAATGAAGAACAAAGATATGAACCTGTACTTGCTAAATATGTTAGAAGAAATTATTGACCTGATTATTATCTATATTGATAATACTACTGCTATCAACATTTCAAAGAACCTTGTGATGCATGCTAAGACAAAGCACATAGCTATTAAGTATCATTAATTAAGGGAACAAGAACAAGATAAATATGTGATACTAGAATATGTACAATCCAAAGAACAACTAGCAGACATATTCACAAAACCACTGCCAAAAGATACATTTGAGTACCTGAGGAATAGACTAGGGGTTCGAACCTTGTCTACTGGTCACTAAGATGACTTGAAGGCTGCATCAACCTACATATTATCAGAAGATTAATCATGTTGATGCAAGCTAAGATATGGACTACAATGACATATCAGTCCACTAAAGGGAAAGAAAGATTCAAAGGGAGACAAATATTTTTGGCTACTACAGAGATGTATATTTGTTTTGGCATTGATGTCAAAGGGAGAGAGATATTCAATGAAATGTTAAATATCCATCAGGAAGAAAACATCTAAAGAGAGAGAGAGAGATGTTCAATGAAGTAACCATCCATTAGAGGGAGAGAATTGAAAAATTTAACACTGCACATCTATCCAGAAAAGGGAGAAAACATTCTACAAGAAAGGGAGAGACATAATAAGAAGATAGAATTGATACACCTATCCATTGAAGGTAATGATGAAAGGGAGAGCACATAGTAGAATCAAATCTAAGCTAGAAGAGCTTACCGAGACTCAGATATTTGAATTGGTTATAGAACAATAAGTTTGGTATGCTATGACATATTTCATATTGTGTTGCCATCAATTCCAAAGGGAGAGATTGATGAACTATAACTGATTGAATGTTTGAAGATGATAAGTTGATGATCACTGAGATGGAAAAGTGAATGCAAGATATTAAATTAGTTAATGTATTATATTTTCATTGATTTCAACTTGATATGGTTTGATTGATCATATACATATAGGTCATAAATGTTAATATTTGAAGAGACAAAGTTTATGTGGTCGGTAAAACATAAAAGTTTTGTATACACTGAGTGACAGTAAACACTGATGGATAGTGCACACTGAAGAACATTGAATGCCAAGTAGTTCACGATGTAAACCAATCACAATAGTGTTAGAATAACTAGGGGGTGAATCAGTGGCCTAAAAATATTCTAATAAATCAACCCAAAAACTTATTACCACAATTATAAGCCTCTAGTCATCTTCAGTCCTACAATATGTATGCCTTGAAATAAGTTTATCAAATAACTATTGCTCGGAGTTCATTGTTAAACCTTATTATTAATCTTTACCAATTAGGAGTCTATCATTTACCGAAATATAGTAAATAACTTAATGTTTACTGATCAATCCTATTTTATTAATGTGTAAAGAAAAATATCAAAGCAATGGCTCATAAACACATTTGACACATGGATTTTTAACATGGAAATCCTATTAAGGGAAAAACCACTTGGGATTGGTAACCCAAAATTTTCACTCTTATGAAGTGAGCTCGGTGAAGAGCCAACCCTGTTAAAGGTTACAAACACACTGTTAAGTGCGACCTTGTTAGAGGATTTATTACTAACAATTAATCACTTGATATCTGGCATTTCACTATGCTATCTTCATGAATTAACCTTTTGATACTCCTTGGGATGTATCTCAATATATAAAGGATTGATAGACCCTGCTTGGTTAAGAGACTTTCTAAATCAATGGTTAAACTGAAACAGTATATGATTTGTTCATATAAACAAATTAATCTTGCAGATGTTCAGATCTATTGTAAGCTCATAATACCTTTCTGATCAATGTTTCCTTTCAATACCTTTGCTCCACTTCTTTTTTCTCTGGGTCCGCAGAAATATTAGCTCTGTTCTTAAGCTTGTTTGATCAGGTCTGAATGAAGACTTCTTTCTTCATCATTTTCTCTTCAGCATCCTCTTCTCTATTCACTCCCTCTAATTCATAATGAATTATCTTGTCTCTTTATAGACATGATTTCACCATTTCTAAGTCCTTGACTTTCTTGTTCTTGGTGTGATCCGCAATTATCGCCTTTCTTTCTTTAAAGCTTTACTTCAGTTTTATCCTGTATATTTCTCCTTGACAACTACAATAAAATAGCTTTAAAACTCTAGCTTATCTATGGCTTTTAACTTGTCAATGAAAAAAATGTTTATCAACCAGTTAAATCCATATTTAGCTCTTGCCAGCTAAGTCTTTTGTCATTTTTGAACTTCAATTCTTTTCGGTGTTTAACTCCTTGTTAGTTTTGGTCTAGACTTCAGTTGTCCTCGAGCATCTCTATCTGTCGGGGTTGTCTATCCGTCAGGGTTGTTTCTCCATGGGGTAACACTGTGGTTCTGCTCATTGGTAATTCTTGCTTGGGTTTATTGCTTGGGTATCACTGTGAGTTTTCTCTCAGGGTTCTCTATTTGTTGGGGTGCACTGTCCGTCGGTGTTTGTTGTCACTTAGTGAACACTAAAATTTTATGCATTACAGATAGCATATCCTTTTTCTCTCTTGTTCTTTGAATTTTTTGACACTATGTATATAATCAATCATATTATATCAAGTTGACATCAATGAAAATACAATACATTAACTAATATAATGTCTTGCATTAACTTTCTGTAGCTTGGTGATCATCAACTTAACATCTTCAAACATTCAATCAGTTATAGTTCATCAATCTCTCCCTTTGGAATTGATGAAAACACACTACATTACTACTAATACAATCTGAAATATATCATTTGTATTTCATCAATCTACCAATCTTATTGTTCTATAACCAATACAAATGTCTAGCTCTCGGTAAGCTCTTCTAGCTTAGATTTGTTTCTTGCAGAGTACTTTATTCAATCTTTATTCCCTTCACTGGATAGATTTAGTAGCTTCTGTTTCTGCCTTTGATGTAGAATCTCTTCTTTTGATGTTGTCTCTCCCTTTGATTTTTCCTCTCCTTGATCATCTCTTTTTCCTTTGACAACATTAGATATACTCTCTCCCTTAAGTCATCTCTCCCTTAGGATAACTTCTCTTCCTTTGGATAATCATGATGGATATTTCATATGTATATATAACCAAGTAATCTCTCCCTTTAGATCTTCTCTCCCTTTGACAACAATGCAAAAGTATATCCTTCCTCCTTTTTATAATATACTCCTTGAATTTCCCTATCCATCAGCAATAGAATGACTCTAATGTTCGGTGTAGATATGTAACTTGTTGTGTACCGATGTATCTTTGCAGACCATCTCTTTTCTTGCATCAACATGAATGATCTTTTGATTGTGTGTAGGCTGATGCAACCTCCTAGTCAGCTTACTGACCAATAGACAAGGGTCAGACCCCTAGTCTCTTTCTCAGGTATTCAAATGTATCTTTAGGCAATGGCTTTCTGAATATGTCAGCTAACTGTCCCTTCGATTAAACATATTCTAGTATCACCTCTTTCTCTTGCATTTTTTCTCTTAAGTAATATACTTGATAGCAATATGCTTAGTTTTAGCATGCATGACAGGATTCTTAGCAATGTCTATTTCACTAGTATTATCACAATAGATAATAACTGGTTCAAGAATTTTCATATTCATACCTTCCAGGTATTATTTGATCCATGCAATGTTAGAGCAGTTTGCAGCAACAACCACATATTATGCTTCTACAGTAGATTGTGAGATGATTCCTTGCTTCTTGTTGATCCATGTGACAAGTCTATCACCCATAAAGAATGCTCCTCATGTTGTGCTCTTTCTGTCATCTAAGTTTCCAGCCCAATCAACATCTGTATAGACTTGAAGCTCAAATTTTCCTTCTATTTTATACCATAAGCCATAGTCCTCGGTATTCTTTAGATATCTTAGAATTCTCTTGACAATAGTCATGTGTGATTATTTGGGATTAGCAAAGAATCTTGAAACTATTCCAACTGCATGTGCTATATTTGGTCTAGTATGAACAACATACATTAGTTTTCCAATGATTGATCTATATAGAGTTTGATTTACCTCATTTGACTTATCTTCTTTTGTCATCTTACATCTGGTAGCCATAGGTGTTCCAACTGGTTTGGACTCTTCCATCTTGAATATATTCAACACTTCCTTGATGTATTTGGATTGTGTGATATATATGTCTGCATCCTGTTGAAGAATCTATAGACCAAGAAATAATTTGATCTCCCCAAACATTGACATCTCAAACTCTTTTCTCATTTCATTAGAAAAATATTTACATAACATATCATTACTCCCAAATATGGTATCATCAACAAATATTTCAGCAATCAGAATATTGTCATCAGTATCTTCTTTTGAATATAGATTGCTATTTTCACTTTTTCTTACAAATCCAATGCTTATGAGATAGGAGTGAAGTCTTTCATACCAGGCTCTAGGTGCTTTTTTCAATCCATACAAGGCTTTGTGTAGTCTACAAACTATGTTTCTCTTGTTAGGATCAACAAACCCTTATGGTTGTTCAATGTATACCTCTTCTTCTAGTATTCCATTTAGGAATGCAGATTTGACATCCATTTGGTATACCTTGAATCCTTTGAATGCAACATAAGCAAGTAGAATTTTGAATCCTTCTAGTCTAGCAATGGGTGAAAAGGTTTATCCATAGTCAATACCTTCTTCTTGTGCATACCCCTTGCATACTAACCTTTCTTTGTTTCTTGTGACTTCTCCATTCTCATTCAGCTTGTTTCTAAATATCCATTTGGTGCCGATGACATTTTTGTCATCTAGTCTAGGTACTAATGTCCATGTTCTGTTCTTCTCAATATATTCTATCTCTTCATTCATAGCACTGAATCATTCTTCATTTTTAAGTGCAGTATTAACATATTTAGGTTCAAAATCACAAATTAAACATCTAGTGTTCAGTGACTTACTTCGTGTTCTCATTCCAGCCTTCTTGTCTCCTATGATCTAGTTCTGTGGCTGGTGTCTTATGACATACTTTGAAATTATTGCTTTAGCTCTTTGTTTATCATTCTGATAATCATTTTGACCTTCATTCTGATCTCCATCGCCTGGAACATCATTTAGAGCAATTTCCTAATTTTTGGTATTTGTAGCCTGATGCTCGGGTGCAATGTTCTATTGCTCGGGAGAAATACACTGTTGTGTAGAGTGTTAGGTTCTTCATTGTAGAAGAACCTATTGTAGTCTTCTGGTTCTTTTCTTCTTACCTCATCATTTTTCTCTGCATATTCATCTATTCTGACATTTGCACTTTCAATGATTTTGTTAGAGGACTTGTTAAGACATTTATAAGCCTTTATTTTGGTGGAATACCCTAGAAATATTCCTTCTTCTCTTTTGGAGTCAAAATTTCTATTTCTATCATATTTTAAAATATAACATTGACTTCCAAAAATTATGAAGTAACTTACATTGGGTGTGTATCCATACCATAGCTCATAGAGTGTCTTTTTGGTATCTTTCTTGAATTGAAATCTGTTCAATGTGTAGACAACAGTACTGACAGCTTCCCTCCAAAATGTTAGAGTGATGCCTTTATCAATCATCAGTGTTCTTGCACAATCAACAATGGATCTGTTTCTCCTTTTAGAAATTTCATTTTGTTGTGGTGTTCTTGGTACAGAAACATGTCTTTTAATTCCATGCTCATTGCAAAATTTAGTGAATTCATCATAAATAAATTCTCCTCCTCTGTATGATCTTAAGCATTTTAGTTCCTTACCACTTTGTTTTTCCACAATAGCTTTATAACATTTAAACATCTTGAATGCTTCTTATTTTTATTTTAAGAACATAACTATCATCATTCTAGAATAATCATCAACAAAGAGAATGAAATATCTATCACCATAGTAACTCTTTGTTCTCATTGGTCCACATAGATCAATATGGACTATTTCTAAAATAGCATTAGATGTATGGGTTTTTCTCTTGAAACTAGACTTTTTCATTTTACCTATTTGACAATTCTTACACATGATATGGTCAGGATTTGACATGCTTGGTAAGCCTCTTACTTTCCTTTTATTGCTTATCTTAATCATGTTGTCAAAATTCACATGACATAATCTTTTATGCCACAACCATGTCTTCATTTCTAGTCATTAAACAAATGGTGTTTATATCATCAAGATAGAATAGGTTACCTTTTGTCTGTTCACCAGTTCTGATCAACCTTCTTGATTCATTAAAGATCTTTGCCTTTTTGTTCTCAAATGCTACTCGGTGACCTGTGTTATTCAGCTGTGAAACACTCAATAGATTATAGTTAAGTCCTTTTACCCAATATGCATTTTCACATTTGATCAGGTTATTCAACATTAAGGTTCCTTTACCCTCAACTAGACAAGGTGATTCATTACCCATTCTTACGGATCAACCATTATAATACTCAAAAGTTTCAAACTTTTGTTTATCACCGGTCATGTGGTGAGTACAACCACTATCTATAATCTAGACATCATTCTTACTAACCTTAGATATGAGTGCAGTCTCAACATACCTTTCCTCTTCATCTGAATCATCCTTCATGGATACAAATACCATCTCAATATCTTCATCAGATTTAGTGTCAGTATCTCCAGCTTTATTCTTAGCCAGGTAACAAGCTTTCTTCCATTTGTCCTTGTAGTCTTGTGCATCTATTCTGTCAAATTTTTGGTTTCTTTGGTAATCTTTGTTATCACTTCTATCAAAAATTCTTTTCATATGATCTTGATGAACTATAACTAATTGAATGTTTGAAGATGTTAAGTTGATGATCATGTAAGGCATTAAATTAGTTAATGTATTGTATTGTCATTAATGTCAACTTAATATAATCTGTATGGTCATGGACATACTACCAAAGACTTCGAAGAACTGATGAATCAAAGGCTATGCTATCAGTAATGCATATAAGTCAAGTATTCACAAAGTGACTGCATACACTGACGAAGTGCACACTGACGGACATAGTAAAAGAAAAAAGTCACAATGTTACCCGATGAGAAAATGCACAACATTATCGATGATAAAAATCACAATGTTGCCCGATGAGAAAATCACCAAGTAACCCAATGGACAGAATTATAGTGTTGTCCAACGGATGGAGATCCCGAAGATAACTGAAGTCATATTGACAGAATAGTCATTTATCACTGATGACTAACTGAAGTATTGACCGACAGAACAGAGAGTTCAGAAATGACAAAATGCTTAGCTGTCAAGAGATAAAAATAGTCTTAACTGATAATTATCACTGTTTTAATCGACAAGACAAAGTTGGAGATAAGTAATGGATTTAAAGATTCTTTGTCTATTTGGCAAGAAGATCTCTACGAGATAAAATTAAATTTTTTCTTTAAATCTAATTGGAAAGAATTATGGATCACGCCAAGATCAAGATAGCCAGGAAATAGTGAAATCATGTTTATAAAGAGACAACCTAATTCATTACGAATTTAGGAAGAAGGGGATGAACAAAAAGAATAGATGCTGAAGAGATACTGAAGGAGAAGAAAGTCTTCATTCAGACTTGATCAATCAAGCTAAGGAAATAGATAAATTTTGTAGACACCGACAAACAGAGATACAACATCACATAGTAGAATAGTGTGGAGCAAAGGTATTGAATTGATTATATTTATCAGAGAGGTAATGCACTTACAATAGATCTGAAAATCTGCAATTCAAGTTGTTGAAAATTTGCATCAAGTCTCTTAACTGAGAAGGACTTAAAATTTTTTTGTAATTGAGATACATCCCAAGGAGTATCAAAAAGTTTGATCATACAAAATAGCATTGGATATGCCTAATACCTATTGACAGGCCAAGTGAGTGTTTGATCAAGGATTGTAGCATTAGATTCCAGATACTAAGTGACAAACTATCTTTTAAATCCTCTAACAAGGTCACACCTAATAGTGTGTTTGTAACCTCTAACAGGATTGGCTCTTAACCAAGCTCACTTTAGAAGAGTGAATATTTGGGGTACTAGTCCCAGTGGTTTTTCCCTTAATAGGGTTTCCACATTAAAAATCCATGTGTTAATGTGTCTATGAGTCATTACTTTACTATTTTTCATTTCACTTAAATAAATCTGGATTGATTGGTATACACTAGTTCTTTACTGTGTTTCGGTAAATAATAAGACTGCTTATCGATAAACATACAGAAGAAGATTTTACAAAGCATTCCGACAAGTAGAAATTTGTTATAAGTATTTCAAGGCATTCATCTTATAGGACTGAAGATAACTAGAGTTATAATTTTTGGTACTAAGTTTGAAGGGTTGATTTAAGGATTAATTTTTGAGGCCACTGATTCACCCCCACTCTCAGTTATTACTAACATATCTTTCACTGCTTCTGTCTTCTTTTCTTTTGTTAGGCAAAGTGTCCAATCTCTTTACAATTAAAACATACAAGTGGTAATTTACCTTTGTATCTACCTTTTCCTCTCTGAAATCTTCTGGCCATTAGTGCTTCAATCTCATCAAGTTCTTGGTCATCACTATCACTTTCACTATCATTTCTCATAGTGTGTTTACGACTTGACTTACTTATTTTCAAAGAAGATTTATATGCAGACTCAATAGAGGTAAGACACTATTATCAAATTTATTCATATCAAATGAAATAAGTCTCCCAACCAAGCTATCTAGAGTGACATCATGTTGTTTTCTACTGCTCTCATTTCTTGTATAACAGATACTCTAATAGCATATACAGGCAGTAAGTTTCTTAGGATTTTACTTACCAGTATTTTTTCTTCAAGTACACCTCCAAATCCTTAGATAGAATTGACTACCTCTTTTATTCTACAACTATACTAAGTGATATTTTCTCCTTCTCTCATTATTAGGTCATCAAATTTACCTCTTAGGCTTTCTACCTTAGCTCTTAGTACATTAGCATCTCCTACATGTACTAGCTTGAATTTGTCCCACATTTTCTTTGTAGAGGTGCCTATTTTGACATCTTCAAATTCAGCATCGAAGAGTGAGGAAGCAAGTTCCATCATCATAGAATTGTGCTCATGTTTTTCTCTTAATTGATCAAGTGTGTGAGGTCCTATAGGAAATACATATTCAGTATCCAAGTATTGAGTAACATCATTTCCAATACCTGATAGGTGGAGGCTTATCCAGCTTTGCCATGATGCAAAGTTGTCCTTGTTAGACTTAGGCACATCTTGTTTTTTCATCTTGTGATCTTTTACTTAGGTCTTGAAACCTTCTTTCTAAGAACACAAGATTTGATACCAATTGTTAGAATAACTGCGAGGGGGGAGGGTGAATCAGTGGCCTAAAAAATATTCCAATAAATCAACCCAAAAATTTTGTACCACAATTATAAGCCTCTAGTTATCTTCAGTCCTGCAATATATATGCCTTGAAATAATTTTATCAAATAACTACTGCTCGGAGTTCACTGTTAAACCTTATTCTTAATCTTTACCAATTAGTAGTCTATAATTTACCGAAATACAGTAAATAACTTAGTGTTCATCGATCAATCATGTTTTAGTAATGTGTATTGAAAAAAAATCAAAGCAATGACTCATACACACATTTGACACATGGATTTTCAACGTGGAAACCATGTTAAGGGAAAACCCACTTAAGAACGGTAACCAAAATTTTCACTCTTCTAAAGTGAGCTTGGTGAAGAGCCAACCCTGTTAAAGGTTACAAACACACTGTTAAGTGCCACCTTGTTAAAGGATTTATCACTAACAATTAATCACTTGATATCTGGTATTTAATTATGCTATCTTCATGAATTAACCTTTTGATACTCTTTTGGATGTATCTCAATATATAAAGGATTGTTAGATCCTGCTTGGTTAAGAGACTTTCTGAATCAATGGTTAAACTGAAACAATATATGATCTATTCATATAAACAAATTAATCTTGCAGGTGTTCAGATCTATTGTAAGCTCATAATACATTTCTAATCAATATTCCCTTTCAATACCTTTTCTCAACTTCTTTATGCTCGGTGACGCTGTACTTCTCTGTTGCTCGATGTCTGCAGAAATATTAGCTCTGTTCTTCAACTGGTTTGATCAATTCTGAATGAAGACTTCTTTCTTTGTCAGTTTCTCTTCAACATCCTCTTCTCTATTCACTCCCCCTAATTCATAATGAATTATCTTGTCTCTTTATAGACATGATTTCAGCGTTTCTAAATCCTTGAATTTCTTGTTCTTGGTGTGATCTGCAATTCTCACCTTTCTTGCTTTAAATCTTTACTTTAGTTTTATCCCGTAGATTTCTCCTTGACAAATGGAACAAAATAGATTTAAAACTATAGCTTACCTCTAGATTTTAACTTGTCGATGAAAATAATGTTTATCAACCAGTTAACTCCATATTTATCTCTTGCTAGCTAAGTCTTTTGTCATTTATGAACTTGAGTTATTTTCGGTGTTTAACTCCTTGTTAGCTTTGGTCTAGACTTCAGTTATCCTCAGGCACCTATGTCCATCGTGGTTGCCTGTCCATCAGGTAACACTGTGGTTCTGCTCGTTGGTAATGCTTGCTCAGGTTTCTTGCTTGGGTATCATTGTGACTTTTCTCTCACGGTTCTCTATCTATTGGGGTGAACTGCCCATCGGTGTTGGTTGTCACTTAGTGAATACTAAAATTTTATGCATTACAAATAGCATAACCTTTATCTCTTGTTCTTTGAAGTCTTTGACACTATGTGTATAACCAATCAGATTATATCAAGTTCACATCAATGACAATACAATACATTAACTAATTTAATGTCTTGCATTAACTTTCTAGAGCTTGGTGATCATCAACTTAACATCTTCAAAATTTCAATTAGTTATAGTTCATCAAGTAGTAACCGAGCAAGTGTATACCGAGCATCGCAGTAAACTAAAGTTATTACCAGGCATAAATGGATATGATGACTGATTAGAACTAAAGTTAAAGAATGAAAAAACTAATTAGTTGGCAAAGCTATATTGAGGGATTGACTAACTGATTGCTTTATTTTCAATGATCAGTTAAACTAAAGAAAAGGAAAGAGATTTAAAGCATGTTTTATTTACTGTTATCATGGAGAGATTTTCGAAATAAAACTAAACCAGAGCTTTACAAGATAAAGAAAGCATGGTGAGTTTTACAGATCAAGAAGTGATCTATGAAAAAAATAAGGATATTGAGCAGCTAATCATGTCTATATAAAGAGACAAGGAATTCATTATGAAAAGAGGAATGCTGAGTATAATTTTGGTGAAAATTGAATTCTTCATGCAGATCTGATCATATAGGCTGAAGAAAAAAGCCAAGGAATTCTGCAGACATCGAGCAACAAAAGATAGAGCATTCAACGAGCAGAAGAAAGAAAGAGATAAAAGGAACTATAGTGAACATTGTTAGAGAGGTATTATTGGAATAACCATAGATCTAAATATCTACAAGTTAAAGTTGTATTTTGAACAGATCATTTACTATATCAGTTTAACCATTGATTCAAAAAATCTCTTAACTGAGTGGGATTTAACTGTGAATGCTAGGTCGAAAGACAAGCTGCTAGTTTTAAATCCTCTAATAAGGTTTCACTTAACAATGTGTATTGTAACCTTTAACAAGGTTGGCTCTTCACCGAGCTCACTTCAGAAGAGTGAAAATATTTTGGGTTACCGGTCCTAGGTATTTTTCCCTCAGCAAGGTGTCCACTTTAAAATATATGCATCAAATGTGTATATGGTTCATTACATTGATATTTTTCTTTACACATTATTGAAACTGGATTGGTCGGTTAACACCAAGTTTATTTATTGCTATTCAGTAAAATCTAGAAAATACAAACAATATATCTTACCGAGCAGGTTATATTTGTTAAAGTTATTTATGGCATACATCTTGATGGACTAAAAGATAATTACAGGGTATTATATTTAAGAGATAATTTTTGGTTGGATTTTTAGAATACTTTTTAAGGCCACTGATTCACCCCCTCCCCCCTCTCAGTTAGTCTAACATTGGAAATCCTATGTTGACCAAAAATATGTTTAAGTTCTATTTGGTGCTTAGTAGGTGAGTTGGAAGAGCTCAGTGGGATCTGGTTGTTCTCGATCATTTTGGTGCTCGATTATTGATGGAAGGAGTTTTCTTCTTCACCAAACAGAATTGGTGTCTGTTGGCAACACTGATTCATCGAATGAGCTCGGTGGCTTTGTTGGTGCTCGACACCGACTTGGGGGTCTCAATTGATGAGTTCACCGACTGGATTTTATGGATTGGGTGGACATTGGAGATTGCATCCATGATTTGAAGGGGTCATTGGGATCGTGTAGAGTTCTGAGGTGTGTGGATTTGATGCATTGGATCTTGTGTGTACCTAAATCTAATTTGGTTCTTTCTTCTATGTATTTATTGTTTTTTTGCAGCCAACTGAGTCATTTAATATGATTCATCGTGGATTGTATTGGGCCAACTATCATATAATATTTTTTTGGGAAGCCGAATTGTGGCTATGTTGTATATAAGGAGTGTGTAGGTAGAATTTTAGGGAGGACAGAGAGGGAGAGTGGAAATTTGATAGTAGATAGTAGTAAGTGGGTAAGAAAGAAACTTGTAAGATTTCTTGGTGGTTTGCGAGCACAAGTTTAGATCTTGTTTCTTCCACTTGGCTATAGGGTAGGCTGGTGAAGTTGGATCCTGTGAGATCTTGTTGAATTTTTTAAATATATTGGTCATAACCAGAAAGGCATTACAACCTGACATGTTGTATGTAATTTAATTTTAGAGATAATATAAGTTGACATAAGTTTTCATATCTGTTGTTGATGTGTTTCTTCTATTTTTCTTGTGGTTGGCTGCAACTTTGGACAATACATTATTGGATCCTTCGAGCTTGACTGCATCAAGTGGTATCAAAGCTGGTTCATTATCAGGGCAAGGTTGATCTGGTTGGTCTGAGTGAAGGTGGTAGGTCTATGTTCCTAGAATTGTGAAACCTGTCTGACTGTTTGTGTGAGGTAGCAGGTTGCAACCTGACTTCCAGACAGTTCAGTGGTTATTACAAGGTGGTCGATTTGGATTTGTTGCAGAGGGTTTGAAGATGCCTCCGAGAAGATTGGACCATAGGGAAATTGCAGATCTCTCTGATGAGGTGGAATTTTAGGTGACAAAAAGGTTTAGAACTGAGATAATGATGATGAAGAATGAGTTGGTAGCTAAAATCATGAGGGCTATTACTGGTTTGCAAAGGAACCCTGGAACAAAGGATGGATATGAGGAAGTTGCTGAAGATTTTGAAGCTGCTACTGAGGGTGCTAAATATAGTAGAGAGGAAAAATCTGATCGGTTGGAAACATCTATGGTTTAGTTGAATACAAGTCATAGGATGAAAGTTTCTATTTTTTTAGGTACATTGAATCCTAAAGACCTGATTGATTGGATCAGTGAATAGAAGATTACTTTGAGTTGGAAGATAGGTTGAAAGGAGATATTTCCTTATGGTGGAAAGAGTTACAGAGAGATAGGGAGGAAAAAGGTGAGATGAAAATCACTCTGTGGAGATTAAAAGAGACAAGGTTGAAGGATAACTTCATACTTACCGACTATGAACTTGAGTTGTTTAAGAAGTTGCAGAATATGAAGCGGAAAGATCTCAGTTTGAAAGACTATACCGAGGAGCTCTACAAGATGACTATTAGATCTATACATAGGGAGCTTTCTAAGAAAAAGGTTACTAAATATGTTAATGGTCTCAGATCCAATATACAAGATGAAATTAACATGTTGAATATTGGTTTGGTTGAGGATGATTATCAGTATACACTAAAGGTAGAAGATAAGTTGAAAATGAGACATCAAGGTACCTCTCAAGGGAAACATAAGCAAGAGAAGTCGGTAAAGGATAAACTGAGAGTTGTGGAGGAACCAAAACCTATTGAACTAGGGAGAAGGGAAGGTAGAGGTGTATTCAGAGGTACCTATTATAACTGTGGTGAAGAAGGACATTGGTCATTTTAATTTCCCCATGTAGATAAGAAGGTCGGTAGTCACTGAAATTCTATGGTGAATGAATTTGCAGAGAATGAACCCAAGGTGGAAGGTGTGAATATTTTTCTTAGGAGAACATTGCTGCCCAAAAAACAAGTTGATTCTTGTCAGAGGAAGAACTTGTTCAAGACTGCGTGTATGTCTGGTGGTAAATACTGTAAGATTATTGTTGATGGAGGAAGTACTGATAACTTGGTTTCTGAGGAGATGGTTCGGAAGCTTAGTTTAAGGAGGTTGAAACATCATTTTCCTTATAGGATAAGTTGGTTGCAAGAAGATCATGTCATAGAGGTGAAGGAGCAGTGCATGGTAAGTTTTCACATTGGTTCTTATAAGGGTGAATTATTATGTGACATTGTGGAGATGAGTTCTTGTCATGTTTTACTTGGGAGACCTTGGAAGTATGATACATAGGTTATTCATAACTGTAAGAGGAACATATTTACTATCCTGAAAGATGGACATAAGTTTATTTTGATTCCTTTAAAGGATGAAGACAAAGGAAGGAGGAACTCGAGAATTGGTAGTAAATCTAAGATGACAGCATGGGTTGGTGAAGACATTAAGCTTCAGATATGTGGAGGCACTTCATAGAGTTCTAATGGTGAGAGAAGGTAAAAGAAGAACCAATGCATGGATGTATCATTCAAGGACTCAGAGGACAAGTATATCAAGAATCAGTATAGGATTTATTTGATGATTCTTACAAGATGTTTGTGGCGCTGCTAGACCATCTTTTTGCACCTGGGGTGTCTGATGCAAGAGCATCCTAGGGAAGTTGGCAATCCTGTGTTGACCAAAAATATGTTTAAGTTTTGTTTTTTTCTCAGTAGGTGAGTTGGAAGAGCTCGATGGATTTTGGTTGTTCTCTGTCATTTCGGTGCTCTATTCTCAGTGGAAGGAGTGTTCTACTTCACCAAACATACTCAATGTCTATTGGCAACACTGATTCACTGAATAGGCTCAGTGGCTTTGTTGGTGCTCGATACCGACTTGGGGGTCTCAGTTGATGAGTTCACCAACTAGCTTTTATGGATTGGGCAGACATTGGAGATTGCATCCATGATTTAAGGGGGTCTTTGAGATCATGTAGAATTCTGAGGTGTGCGGATTTGATGCATTGGATCTTGTGTGGACCTAAATCTGATTTGGCACTTTCTTCTATGTATTTATTGTTTGTTTACAGCTGACAAGGTCATTTAATATGATTCATCATGGATTGTATTGGGTCGAATGACATTTAATATTTGTTTTTGAAGCCGACTTGTGCATATGTTATATATAAGGAGTGTGTAGGTAGCATTTTAGGGAAGGTAAAGAGGGAGAGTGGGAATTTAATAGCAGACAATAGTAAGTGGGTAAGAAAGAAACTTGTAAGATTTCTTGGTGGCTTGTGAGCACAAATTTAGACCTTGTTTCTTCCACTTAGCTGTAGGGTAGGCTGGTGAAGTTAGATCTTGTGAGATCTTGTTGAATTTGTTAAATGTATTGGCTATAATTGAGAAGGCCTTACAGCCTGGCATGTTGCATGTAATTGATTTTTAGAGATAATATAAGTTGACTTAAGTTTGTGTATTTGTTGTTGGTGTGTTTCCACTCTTGTTCGTATGGTGGCATCAAGTTTGGACAATCCATTATTGGACCCTCCGAGCTTGACTACATCATGTATCCACCTTAGGGATGTCTTTGTGTCCTTGATCTTCATTTTGTGTTTGGGGTGCCCCTACACCATAATATGATGGAGAGCCCACAACAAAGGCTAAGTGCTTCTTTCCCACACCCAAAATAGCCAAAGCCAATCCAAATTTACTTACTTGTCATAATGTATGATCCATACCAATGTCCTATCTCTACCTAGTTCCTACTTTGAAGGTCTCAAGGCCTGTTTGATGAAAAAACTACAAAAAAGGAATGGGATGAAATACTTTGGTCTCCTGACTAATAGTAGCCAACCAACTCAAACATTCACAGGAGTTTACCTTCCAAAGTTCTCTAACATACTTCTCTCATAAAAGACCTACTTTGGTAGTATCCCTCCAACATAGGCTTTCTCCAAACAACTTCCCAAACTTCCAAAGGTCCAAGTAAACTCCAAATATTTTTATATACCCTTTATAAAGTTACACATACTCCTAAGGTCACACCTTTTGGTTCCAAACATAGGGGTCCTAATTCCAACTTTCCTGACAAACTTAATTAAGCCAAGTAGGCCTAATTTATAAAAAAAGTACCCTTTGTACTTGACCCCCAATCAAATAAATCACTCTGTTGATTTCATAACACCTTCAAACCATAAATTCCATGGTCTCATACGTAGGTTCCATCCCAAACTCCTTATGCAAGTGTTTTACTTCAATTCTGCACATACAGTCACATTGAGATGCTCGTCTACAGTTAGATTTTTCTCCATGTTCTTGGAGCCTCCCTAAAAAACAACTCCAAAATCATATATAAAATTTTCCCTTCTAACATTTCCTCCAAAAAAATTTAAAACCCAACGGCGAAAAATGCCAAAGCTGGGCATTTTCCAGAGAAACCCTAGTTGTAGGCAAGATTTAGACCCATCCAGACAAAATTTGATGGATATCTGCAACCCAATCTAATCAACACCTTATACTATATTAAAATTAAACCTAAGGGTCTCCTAAAACATGGACAATTTTTTTAAGACACCCATTAATCCATACAAGTATGCAATCAATCCAAAAACATGAAATTAGTAGGAAAACTCCAAAAATTATTTATTGCTTCAATTCTCCAAAAAAGCATCAATTTCTTCAAAAATGACAATAACACCAACCCCTGGATTCAATCCTAGTGGGTCATAAGTAACCTCACCAATGTTACTCAAAAAAATTTCAAACTTGGTGACCGTTGGGAAGGAAGTTACATAATTCTGCAAAAAGTTGTCATGTTTGTCTTGACAACTTTTGCAAAAAGTTGTCAAATCTTGCAACTTTTGCACTTGATGGATTGGGTGCATTAACCCATGAATTTATTGAATCCTAATGACTTACTAGTACTTAACCAATCAAAATAAACCCTTACTTAGAATCCTAGTGACATATATGATCATTTATCCATGGTGGCTTACAGTATGCAAACCAAGATTATGCCTTACAAGATTGGGTCTTATTGAATCATATCTATATTAACCTATTACATATGCATAAGATCATGATTATTACATTTTGTCTCCACCTCAAAGATTTATTTATGTCCTTGATCTTAATTTTGTGTTTGGGGTGCCCCTACACCATACTCCTCAGGTGACTGAATCTCAAGTCGACTTGAGATGAGTTCCTCCAATGTTGTACCTTTCTTTTTGCATTTTTTATGCATCCATCCATACTGGCTTAGACTCAGGGAATCATTTCCATTTGAATAGGTAATATTTGTACACCCTTTTCTTGTTCTCTTAACAATTATAGTGTCGAGGATCTTTTCAAGTTTTTTTGGTGCTTGGACTGGGAAGTCTTTCATATTATCATCTTCTTCCTTTACATGCAATGGATTACCTACATTTATCTCACCTTTAAATGGGGTTAGATCAGCTATATTAAAATTAGTATATATGCAAATGTTAGGAGGTAGTTACAACTCATATGCATTATTGACAAAATTCTTGGTGATTAGACCAGGTACAAGATTCCTCATCATCAATTTGGTACACCTTTGTTTTGGGACCCTTTCCTTCTGCAAGTTTTCCCACACTAGATCACCTACATCAAAGTGTACATCCCTTCTTTTCTTATCAACTTTATCTTTGTACTTCTTTGTGGTATTTTGTAATTTTAGTCTAACATGATCATATACCTCTTTGATTCCTGCAGAAAACTCTTCACCATGTGCACTGATGTGTTCATTTGAAGGTAAATTACTTAGTTCCAATGCTCCTCTGGGATTCAAACCATATATAATATGAAAGGGAGACTTTCCTGTACTCCTTTTCACTGAATCATTATAAGCATATTCTTCCTATGCAAAGACATAATCCTTCTTCTCACCATTTTTTTTTGTAAGACATCTTAGCAGGTTTACCAATGTCCTATTGACCACTTCAGTTTGGCCATCTATTTGTGGGTGATATGCGGAAGAAAAGGACAAGTTTTTTCCTAGCTTTCTCCATAAGGTTTTCCAAAAAAGGCTAACAAATTTTACATTCCTATCAAAGAAAATATTAAATGGGAGCGTATGTATACATACCACTTCCTTTAAGAAAAGGTTTTCTACATAAGAGGCATCACTTGTGGTTTTACATGGAAATAAATGTGTCATTTTTCTAAATATCTCCACCACTACAAACACACTTTCAAAACATTTTTGTGTCCTAGGTAAGTTCATGAAAACATCCATGCTTACACTCTCCCAAGGATTTGTAGGAATAGGCAAAGTTTGGTAAAGGCCTGCATTTGTTGTTGTACCACTTTACTTTTCTTTTATGATGTTCCTCATAGAGAATTTGGGAATACACAACTATCCTCCTTTGAAGAGTAGGCCTTCCTGAATTAGAAAATCAAATAATTCCAAATGATACATGTCATCAAAATTAGAACATACCTTATAGATGCCTTTGAAATCTTAATCCTCAGCATACATACCTTTTAGGGCATCAATACTAAAAACTTCTAACTAAACCTCTGATATAGTCAAAGCTCTTATGCTAAGAGTATTTGCAACTTTATTTAAGACACCCTTTTTGTGCTTAATAGTAAATGTGTAGGCTTGCAGGGACTCTTCCCCGTTCATGTGAGTATGACATAGTTTCTTTTGACTGTTTAAGTAGCTTAGGGCCTAATTATCAATGTAGACAAAAAATTCCTTTGGCAGTAGATAGTGCCTCAATTTCTTTAGTTCTTTCACTAATGCATACATCTTCAAATCATATGAGGAATAGTTTCTTTTATAATCATTTAATTTTTCACTAAAGAAAACAACTGGCTTTCCTTCTTGGCTAAGCATTGATCCTATGGATACATGAATGGCATGCATCAAATTCAATTTGAATTTTTTTGTTGAAATCAGGTAGTTTTAGGACAAGTTTTGGGGCTACTTTCCTTTTAAGCATCTCAAATGCTTCATATGTTGCTTGGTTCCATGAAAACTTACACTTTTGACTACCTCTGATTGTCTCCAACATGGGAGCACAAATTTGACTGAAATTCTTAATCAATTTCCTATTAAAAGTGGAGATATCATGAAAAATCCTGACATCCCCAATTGTCCTAGGATTTGGCCATGAAAGGATTGAACTCACCTTATCACGGTCCATTTTAAAGTCGCCTTTTTAGATCACAAACCCAAGATATGTTATCTCTTCCTACATGAACACACACTTATCCATATTTATCATTAGGTTCTCTTCATTCAACTTCTTCAAAACCATATCTAGGTGTTTTAAGTATTCTTCTTTTATTTTGCTAAATATTAGGATATCATCTAGATATAGAATCGCAAACTTTCCACTACAATCCTTGAGCACTTCATTCATTAATCTCATGAATGTGTTAGGAGCGTTAGATAACCCAAAAGGAATTACTTTCCATTCATACAATCCTTCATTGGTTTTAAAGTCATTTTTCCACTCATCACCTGTCCTTATCCTAAATTGGTGATAACCACTTTTAAGATCAATTTTTGAAAAGTATTTAGCCCCTCCCAAACAATCAATTAGATCCCTTGATCATGATTTTGTTGATGGCTCTCAAATTCGTACGCAATCTCCGTGTTACTTCTTTCTTGGGTGCCAAGATAAAAAGGACTGCACAAGGGCCTATACTTTTCCCTATCAGATCTTCATTAAGTAGTTCTTGTACTTGTTTTTCCATTTATTCATTCTATTGTGGAGTCAATTTATAGGGAGGTTTGTTTGGTAGGGTAGCCCCTGGAATAAAATTAATACAGTGATTGATTTCCCTCATAGGTGGTAGTGTTCTTGGAATTCCTTCTACAACTATGACTTTGTATCTTTAAATTATTTCCTTCACTTGATTAGTGATAGTCATCTTCTTCTTCTCTAATTTCTCATCAGTGGCAGGCTCTTTATTTTGGTTTAGCATTGGTATGATTACAAAAATTTGTCTCTCCCCTTCATGGATCATCTTAAGGATGTCATTACCTCACATTAGAATGATCTTTTCTTCCTTCTCCTTTTGTTCTTCACTTTCATCAGGCAATGGCACTAGCTCTATGACTTTCCCATCCTTGGTTATTGAATTATGTTCCTCTTTCAATGATGGTGAGCTTTCAACTCATATTTCCAAGGCCTTCAGAAAAGAAGACGACATGCATCCATATTAACAATATCACATAATATTTTTTCCTTATAAGAACTAATTTCAATCTCTACCCATGATTTTTCCTCTACCAAAGTATGTTTCCCTTTAGTTAACCAAGAAATATTATATTTAAAAGAGTGAGGGATTCTTCTAAGTTTTAACTTCTCTATCATTTCCAAGGTAACCAAATTATCAGCAGAATCAAAATCTAGAATCAAAACTTTACCTCTTAACTTACATGTGTTTTTTAAGATGGTTTTCCTCTATGGTGGATCAGAAGTAGTTGGTACCTTCAACAATGTTCTCATTGTCATCAATGCTTCCCCTCCTTCTAGTAATCCATAAGAATCAACAGATTTCAAACTTAGGCAATCGGTATCTTGGATCAGATGATTCCTTTTATCTCCATGATAAATTGATCATTCTTTCTCTAGGCATTTGGATGCAATGTGGCCTTCTTGGTTGCAATTAAAGCTTTTGATGGGTCATGAACCCCTTCCTCCAAACCTTTATCTAAAATTTCCTCTAGAATTTTCCTCTCAATGAGATTTTTCTTGGCTTGGTTCTCCTTGTGATCTGAAGTTTTATCCTCTTCCTTGGTAGCTCCCTCTTCCTCTAGAGTTCCTTCCTCTACCCCTATTGTTCTACTCTTGTCTCCTTCTTATTTTATCCTCCACCTTCAGTGCCAATTGATAGCATTTATGGACAGTTTTTGGGCGCAATAGGTTCAATTCATCTTGTATGTTCATCCTAATTCCATTTAAATATCTTTCTACCTTCTCACTTTCATTTTCACTATATCTCGACTTTATGCTAAATTATTGGAATTCTTCTATATAAGTAATGACATCCATCTCTTTTTGCCTGATTTTTTGTCTTCTCTTATGTAAATGGACTTCATAGTCCTCTAGTACATAAGTCTCCTTGAATTTAGAGACCATAATGTTCCAAGAATTAATCATAATTCTTCCATCTTTCACCCTCTCTCCTTGATAAAAAAATCTACCAAGTAAGGGTTTCTCCTTTCAACTTGGACTTGGCTATCTTGATCTTATGATTCTCTAGTGTTTCTTCACATTCAAAATAATTATTTATGGACTCTATCCAGTCCATGAAACTTACTGAGATAATGGAGAGGTGTGTACTAAGAGGGGAGGGGTGAATCAATACCCTTAAAAACTTTAAAAAAAATCTTTGTAACCAAATATTCTATGATAACCGACTGAGTAGATTGCATACACCAAACATGTAATGTCAATTCTGAAATGTAAATTCATGTAAAGTAAATAATAAACATACATAAAATTTAAGTACTCATGACACTAGTATTTGGTATCACAGAAAACCCCTGTTAGAAGATAAAAACTGTGGTGGGGATGAGACCCACAAAACTTCACTAATGCAATAAATAAAGTAGCATGTTAAAGCTTACAAAGATTGATCACTTATGGTGACCTTACCCTGTTAGGAGAAACAATAAGCTCAATTAGATCTACCTCATGAGAGGATTTAGTAACATAATGTATGTTTGCACTTGGTTAAGAGATTTTTACAAAGACGGTTAAGTCTACTCTATTAGGAGATTTTAGTATTGTTACAATTGTTAGAGAGTAACAAAGTTGTGTGATCTGAATGAATTAAAATATCTATATTGTTGATAAAAATCATTTAAGTGCCTATAAATATATCCTTAATGTTAATGATAATACCTTATGCTCGGTAGCCTTGCCTCTATTCTAAAAACTTAATTCTGCAATGTAGTCCTTGTCTTAAAACCCTTGTCTGATCTCTGATGTTCGTAGTATGGCAGCTACTTAATCATTACTTGATCAACATACAATACAAATGACATCATAACATTACATATATAAAACTCCTTGACCTAATTAGGGTTTTACAATAACTTACAAAACCTAAGATTAACAATGTACAAAATTTACTGATCATATAAACATAGGAGATATAAACAATTAATGTTATGAATCTATAATTAATGTTCTCCTCGATCATTGTAAACCTTTATCCTGGTCGGAAAAAATTTGTTACCTAGATTGATGTGCCATACAAAAAATTTATGTGGCCTCTGGTCCACTCAGTAAATGTTGTCTCTCGGTGCTCAGTGTTCTCTATGTGTCTCAGTGTAAACTGCTTCTCGGTAAAGTCTGTCTGCTCAGTAATCAATGCACTCGGTTAACTATGCGCATGATCAGTGCTCTCTATTAAATCTAAACTTTGGTGATTATACCGACTGGTCTTGTATGTGAATTTGTTACCGACTATCCATTTGAGTGCTTTGATACTAATTACAACCTTCAAATCTCATTTAGAGTAACATTCTCCCCCTTTGGCATTAGTATCAAAAACTTTTATATGTAGATGTAGTATACACACAACTTATACATAGTAATTATACATAGTGACTCCCCCTTTGTACATGCTTGGTATATACATATGCTCCCCCTATATACATATGTATATATATTTTCCCCCTTTTTGAAAACAATGATAAAAAGAATAAGCTTACAGCTTGTCAAAAATGTTAGAATGGGATTGCTTGAGATTTTCTATTAGCTTCTCCCATTCCTCCTTTAAATGCTCAAGGGTCAATAGCTCTAGGTTTATCTAAGCATGCATATCATATATGTTTTTTATGAATGATAGTTCTGATGTGGAGATCAGGTTCTTTGCCAATGTCACATGCTTCTACATCATAACTAAATGTGGTAGTAACATATCCTATAGCTTGGTTACCTATTCTCTGATTTTGTCATCTTCCTTCTTTAGATCAAGTCTCAATCGTTGTGTTTGTAGAACCTTGGTTTAATGCATCTGCAATGCATATTGCTTGGTTGAAAAACTTGTAACACTATCTTTTAGATCTTCATCTAATTTATTCATCTTTACACTAAGCTCAGTAGTGAAGTGATCTAATGTGCATAACTTCTGTAGAATTTTAAGGGCTTTAGATATTACAGTTTCCAAACCATTTACAAATTCTAATAGTGTTATCTTGTTTACTGTCACTTCCTAGCTGATCTTCTCAGTAATCTTGTACTGAATCTTATTTTCGGCTCTCTCTTCCAACTTCTTCTCGGTGTCAATATATGGACTCTTTATTTCCTCAGTGAGAAGTGCAAGTTGATCAAGTATGGGGCCTGATTCATCTACGTTCACATCTAGAACAACTTGCATTAGAATCTCCTTAGTGGTCTCTAGCACCTGTGCACTTTTACGTTCATGACTTAGCTTATCTTGTGCTGCTTTCCGAGTGCACAGTTCACCATATCTCGTCAAAGATTTAGGGTCAAGTGTCTATGGATCAAAATCAAGAATGTTAATGATTTCATCAAGTGTCACGGGACCCTTGCTCCCTTTCTTCCTTTTCTTCTTCTTCTCTTGTATGCTTGATGAAGGAGATAGTATCATTGCTAGATGAGCCTTTTTCTCAATTTCATGCTTTGTTGGCTCACTCGGTGTGATGACTTGGGAAGGTGCCTCGGTAGCTGACCTAGTGTCATTAGTATAAGTATCTACCATTTTTTTTTTGTGTTACCTTCACCTTTGTTTTATGCATCATTGGTATCTTTATGTGCATCACCTTGTTTTGTCCACCATTATGCTCGGTCTCTTTACCTTGCGCATCACCCTTGTCTTCAGTTGTTTCTATGACCTTCTCAGGTGTCTTCTTTTGTGATTCATTCTCTATATTAATAGTCTGTACCAGAATAGGAAGATTGCCTAATACCATTTCTTGGGCGACCTCTATTTTATCCTTTTCATTTATGGTCTCGGTAGCTCTGATTTTCTAATCTTCTTTAGCTTTATCATCAAGATAACCTTTGGTTATATCATTAATTATGATCTCTGGATGTCCTAGATTTGTCAATAGTGTAGGAATACCATCGAGTTCATTGTCAACTATTGCATCATCAATAGTTATTGGCTCAATACTCGGTCGATGTCCCTCGGTATTGACTCTAGATACAATGTCCTTTACTTCCTCGGTATCCTCAGGTAGATTCAACAGTTTGTTCCATATTATTGTGTTCTCTTCATCCACTTCCTTCAAATTTCCTTGTAATATATTCAATGCTCTCATTTTCTTAGGAAATTTTTGGCATACTACTGCATTATGTCATCAATTTTCTCTACTGTGCAGTCAGCCTTAATTAGAGTGAGAGGTGCATCTCTCATATGTTTCTCAGTGTTGAGTGCATATATCCATTAGGCTGATATCTTATCATACAATTCAAATGGAATGTAAGTAGAAAATTCAACAGGGACTTGTTTGAAGTTGATCATCATACCTATGATAGCTTCTTCAAGTTTATCTTTATTCTTAGTAGTTAGATCTACATATGCATGTACCTTAGGATGTCCTAACCATCTGGTTGTTCTTATTGCCTTTGAAATTTCATCAAGGGTATGTGGTGCTTTTTTCTGTACAACCTTAAATTGATCAAGATTGTCGTCAGGATCATCCTTGTCATCCTTATTCCAAACATATTTCTTTCTCTGTCTCACTGTTGTGGTTTTTGGTTTCCTTGTTTTATAGGTGAATTTTGGTGATGGCCTAGTTATCTTTGTAACTCTTTTCTTTAAAGGTGGTGAATATGATGTCACCGACTATGATCTTGTCCTTGATGGACACTCAGTCTTTATGTTTTTTCCCTTCTTTGCCTTTGGTGCCTCTAATTTTCCTTCATCAAACTCGGTGGCATCAACATCTTGTTCGAGTTCATCATCTTTATCGACTGAGGTCTTCTCCTCGGTATCATTAACTAACTTATCCAGTTCTTCATTAGTGGTAGATTTTTTTTATTTAAGTCTTCTTCCTACCCATCTTTTCAACTTGCATTCCAAGTGATATTTTGGTTTGAGCTTCCTCAAATGTTCCAAATCTCATGGCAGATTCGTCAACTGGTTCATTTAGTAACTTTTCTATAGCATCAGAAGCTATGCCAATGTCAAGTTCATATTCCATCGGAGGTATCCATGTTGTCCTTGGTTGTACTACCTTGATAAGAGTAGCATCAATGTCAACTACAAAACATATTTCATCTTTGTATTTCTCTACCAACTGCATTGGTATCCTTGATCTCTTTTCCATACTAGCTTTGAACTTAGAAAAATACTCATTCATAACAGGTTCAAAATTTGTCCCTAGACTTGTAATGAAGTCATTGATTTGTAGTGTAATCGGTCTGTTTGTCTTCAATTTCACATTACTAACGGAGGGAAAAAAGTTCTACAAATAGAAGAATGTGAAAAGTAGTAGAGAACCAAACTTACAAGTGTTTGATCATGTTGATCGAATTGTTCTTATTTTCTCTTCAAGTTGTCTCTGCAACAGCTTAGCTAGGTCAAGTTGTAAAACTTTCTTTACAATCTTGTATACAATGTCAACAACTCCATACACAACACTATTTGGTCTGCTTGATTGGAAGATCTTGTATCCAATAGCATATGCACTGAACCTAAGTTCAGAATTGCCGATGGAGTTGATCTGTAGACCTCTACCATCCCACTCAGTTCCTGTAAGATTTTCAATCTTAGTTCTAGGTAGGCACCTTAGGGCTTTAGATTTATCCTTTATATGATACCCAGTTACTGCATGTATCACATCTTTTCTAATCTTTTTTGATTCATCTAGCCAAAGCTTTCCATTGTGAACTTGGTTCAAAACAATGTGTATCCATTCAGTTCTAAATACTTTCAGAAAATTTAGGGCATTAGTTAACCCTTTCACTTCCAAATTCTTATGATCATCTTTTAGTTTTCCATATGTGAAATTGACTGGTATCTCGATATAAGATCAAAATCCCTTATTTCACTTATCTTGTGGTGAATTTATGCTCACACATCTTGAACTAATAGAAGCCTAGGCGGTATCGTGGGGAACACACCTTTATCATCGGGGTGGGCTGCAACCTTAGGATGTATCTTATAGTTCATCTCTGTGCAAGTGGAATTATTAAAAATTCAAGATGAGGATGTCATTGATTTTGAGTTTAGGGCTTCCACAAAAGTGCTTGAAATAACTCGGTAAGTGAAAATGTGTTCTGTCTAACCTCTTAGCCGCTCAAAATGTACTCATAATCTCTACAAAAACCTCAAAATACTCTACTGCAAATTCACTCTCTATTTCTCTACTCTGCCCTATGATCGATGTGTGAACAAATGAGTTCACAACCCATGAATTTATACCAAATAACTTTAGTTGGCGTAATAAATTCTCATTACCAAACACTTGATAGACAAACATATACTCAATTAATACTTACAATACTTTAGCTTAGTGAGTGTACCAAATGCTCGGTTGCCTTAACAACTCAGTTGTCTCTCACATATTCATCGACTGGAATTACTAACTTGGTACAGATTAACCGACTCAACTAGATCAAAGTAATAAAAAATATAATACCATAGTGCATCTTAATTCATGATAATTTGGCATTTGTACAATGAATATAGGAACTGATGTAAGATGTAGATTTTTAATACATAGTTCCATACCTCCTTGTATTGCTCAGGTGGAGACAGTGAAACCACCTAATCCATCGGATGAGGTGTCACAGACTATTGTGCTTGGTCCTGCATTATCATTTGATGCTTTCATCCACATTTGATTTCTGATTCTTACAATTTCTTCAATTGTATTCCCATTTGCATAAGTATTTATTCTGTCTGCAGAATCTTTTCTTAAGTGACCGACCTTGTGACAGTGTGAACAAGCCATGCCAGAGTTTGACCAATTCCTAGACTTAGTTTTCCATTGTCTCATATAATTTTCTTCTATATGTCCATATTTACCACATATTTTGAAACTATCCCAAGTGTTATAATCTCAAGCACAAGCATTATCTTGTCTTCTCGGCTGATTTACCTTTTCTTCTTGTCCTTTAGGTTTTCAGATTTGCTTCATTTTATTCCTAAATGTTTGTGATATGTGACCATGCATGTTGTGAGTTAAACAATATTTATCCATGTATGGTTTCTTCTATGGTTTGTTCAACCTTGATCTGCATTCATGTGCTTGATGTCCATGCTTATTACAGTTATAGCAATTTCCAGTACATTTAGGAGGATTTCTAGGAATACTTTTTGCTTTCCTACTGCAAACGTTTAATGTGTGGCATGGTTTTCCACAATGATGGTGAGAGGGATTCTAAGGTTTTGGGTTTGAGTATACATTCCTTTATTCAACTTTATTTGATGATTCTCCTTATTTGGTATACCCTAATCCAGTATTGTTTTTTAGTCTTCTTTGATAGTTTAGAAATTCATCCATTCTCTTATTAATTTCTTCATATCTCTTAATCACTTCATTATGTTGTTCTAAAATCTTCAATTCATTTCTTAGTTTTTCATCCTCTTCTTTCAATACACCAATGTCTTCTAGTCTTCTAGCAAGCTCAATATTCACTCGATTTGCCTCATGATTCATAGCAACCATTTGATTGGTGATCTCAAAATAATGTTCAGTAAGTCTCAATATCTTAGATTTTTTTTCTTGTAACTTTTCATTCATTTGTCTTCTGTCATCAAAAACCATGTTTATATCATGTTCAACTTTATTTGCGTCATTCAAGATTTCAACCATTCTAACCATTTGTGTATCTTGACCGATATGTAGTGCTTTCACTTGTTCAGTAAGTTGTTGATTGTTCTCAGATAGCTTTGATATGATTCCTTCAGATTCATTAGATATACTACTAGATTCAGATCCAGATGTATCAAATGGGTCATGAATCTCTTCTTCCTGATAATCAGTCTCATGACAATGAAGTGTCATGTCCTTTCTCTTAATCAACATCTCCCTGAGTTTCTCTTTGGCTTCTTTGTATTGTTCGACATAGATCTACATCTGTAACTTTTGATTTTCAATAGTTTTATCAAGTGTATACCTTTCCATTGTAAGATCTTTTCTCTTCAGTGATTAAAATTTCTAAACAAGATAACTACCTCTGATACCAATTGTTGGGATAATGGAGAGGTGTCTACTAAGAGGAGAGGGATGAATCAATACCCTTAAAAAAAATTAAACAAATATTTGTAACCAAATATTATGTGATAACCGACTGAGTAGATTGCATACACCAAACATGTAAAGTCAATGCTGAAATGTAAATGCATGTAAAGTAAACAATAAACATACATCAAATTTGAGTACTCATGACACTAGTTTTTGGTATTGCAGATAACCCCTGTTAGAAGGTAAAAACTGCGGTGGGTATGAGACCCACAAAACTTCACTACTACAGTAAATAAAGTAGCATGTTAAAGCTTAAAAAGATTGATCACTTCTGGTGACCTTACCTTGTTAGGAGTAACAATAAGATCGATTAGATCTACCTCATGAGAGGACTTAGCAACACAATGTATGTGTGCACTTGGTTAAGATATTTTTACAAAGACAATTAAGTCTACTCTGTTAGGAGATTTCAGTATTGTTATAATTGTTAGAGAGCATCAAATTTGTGTGATCTGAATGAATTACAATCTCTATATTATTGATTTAGATCCTTTAAGTGCCTATAAATCTATCACCTTAATGTGAATAATAATACCTTCTACTCTGTTCTTCTTGATACCCTTGCCTCGGTTCTGAAAACTTAATTTTGCAATGTAGTCCTTGTCTTAAAACCCTTGTCTGATCTCTGATATCCATAGTATGGTGGCTACTTGATCAACATACAATATAATTGACATCATAACATTACATATATAAAAATCCTTGACCTAATTATGGTTTTATAATAACTTACAAAATCTAAGATCAATGGTGTACAAAATTTACCTTGATCATCTAAACATAGGAGATATAAATAATTAATGTTGTGAATCTGTAATTAATGTTCTCCTCGATCATTGTAAACCGTTATCCAAGTCAGAAAAAAAATTTTACCTAGATTTATGTGCCATAAAAAACTTTTATGTGGCCTCTGGTCCACTCGGTAAATGTTGTCTCTCGGTGCTTGGTGTTCTCTGCATGTCTCAGTGTAAACTATTGCTTGGTAAATTTTGTCTTCTCGTTAATCACTGCACTCGGTTAACTCTGTGCGTGATCGGTGCTCTTAGTTAAATCTGCACTTTGGTGATTATATTGACTGGTCTTCTATGTGACTCTGTTATAGGGATCTCCAATTTAATGTCCGTGGATCTTCCTCACATAGACTTAAGAGAATTTAAGAAGTACCTATGCTCTATAGGAACCTCTTCTTCTTCCTGCCTAGGGGTCTTCTCATCACCCCCTTCTTCTCCTTCTCTATCAGAGGAATCATCTACTTCCTTCTTCATCTTTCCCTTCAAATTTTCTAACTCTACCTTCAAAAAATGATTTTCTTGCAATGTCTTGGAAAGTTCTACATTGGTCATCTTAGGAATCATTCTTTGAGCCTCTCCCTCAAATTCTTCTACTAACATGTACTCAATTCTTCTCAACCAAAGATTTTTCTATGCTCTAATACCAATATGATGCAAATCCCATAGAAAAGGCTAATTTTTTATTTACCACACTCCAATAGCCAAAGCCAATCCAATTTGATGTACTTGTTACAAGATATGATCCATACCAATATCCTATCTCTACCTGGTTCCTCCTTTGAAGGTCACAAGGCTTGTTCGATGAAAATAAATACAAAAAAGGAATGAGATGAAATCCTTTGGTATCATGGCTAATGGTGGCCAACCAACTCAAAACATTAACTAGAGTTTACCTTCCAAAGTTCTCTAACAAACTTCTCTCACAATAGACCTAATTTGCTAGTAGCCCTCCAAGATAGGCTTTTCCCAAACAAATTCCCAAACTTAAAAAGGTCCAGGAAAAATCCAAACAGTTTTAGATACCCTTTATCAAGTTACAGATACTCCTAAGGTTGCACCTTCTGGTTTCAAACGCAAGGGTCCTAATTCCAACTATCCTCAGACTTAATTAAGCCAAGTAAGCATAATTTACAAAGCAAGTGCCCTTTGTACTTGAACCCTGATAAAATAAATTACTCTATTGGTCCTAGAACACCTTAAAATCACCAATTTCATGGTTTCATACATTGGTTCCATCCCAAACTCCTTATGAAAGTTTTTTACTTTAATTCTTCACAGATGGTCACATTGAGATGCCCGTCTACAGTTGGATTTTTATCCACGTGCTTGGAGACTCCCTAAAAATCAACTCCAAAATACTATAGTATATTTTTCCTTCTAACATTTCCTCCAAATTTTGTTAAAACCCAATGGAGAAAATGCCAGAGATAGGCATTTTCCTAAGAAACCCTAGTTGTAGGTAGGATTTGGAATTATCCAGACAAATTTTGATGGATCTCTGCAACTCGATCTACTCAAGACCTCAAACTAGATAAAAATGAAACCTAAGGGTCTCCTACAACATTTCCAATTGATTTTAGACACCCATCAATCCAAACAAGTACGCAATCAATCAAAAAACAAGAAATTGGCAGGAAAACTCCAAAAATTCTTTATTGCTTCAATTCTCCAAAAAAACATCAATTTCTTCAACAACAAAAACAAAACCAACCCCTAGATTTGATCCCATTGGGTCTCAAATAACCTCTCCAATGCTTCTCAACCAATTTTTAAACTTGGTGACCATTGGGAAGGAAGTTACATAATTGTGCAAAAAGTTGTCATGTTTGTCTTGACAACTTTTGCAAAAAGTTGTCAAATCTTGCAAATTTTTCACTCAATATATTGGGTGCTTTAACCCATGACTTTATTGACTCTTAATGACCTACTAGGACTTAACCAACCAAAATCAACCCTTACTTAGACTCCTAGTGACCCATATGGTCATTTTTCCACGGTGGCTTATAGTATGCAAACCAGGACAATGCCTTACAAGATTGGGTCGTATTCAATCACATTTATATTAACCTATTATATATGCATAGGATTATGATTAGTACACTATGTCTCTACCTCAGGGATGTATTTGTGTCCTTGATCTTCATTTTGTGCTTGGGGTGCCTCTACACCAATATTATTGAGTGAATACATCTAAAAAGGGTTAGCTACATAATCAATTTGAAAAATTTATAAAAGTAATGTAAAATGGGGTTGGATGATTGTTATTTCTTCTACATAGAAGGAAAAATTACAGAAAAAAATTATTTTTTCTTGAGGTTATTTATTATCAGCAATAAAATAGAGAAAACAGTCTCATAATAGACATATAATGATACCAAGGTCATGTGAATAGAAGTAACCATAATGCATTTAAGTTCATGTATGAGAGAGTCTAGAAGGGACAAAGCTTAAATGGAGAATGTTAGAATAACTGAGAGAGGGGTGAATCAGTGGCCTCAAAAATTAATTCAATAATCCAACCAAAACTTATATCACATATATAATACCTCTAGTTATCTTCAGTCCTACAAGATGTATGCCTTGTGTAAATCTAACATATATATACTACTCGGTGAATATACTATTTATCCTTTTCTTAAGCTTTACCGAATAGTAGTAAATAAAATTAGTGTTTACCGACCAATCTTGTTTTAGTAATGTGTAAATAAAAACATCAAAGTAATGAACCATATACACATTTGACACATCAATTTTTAACGTGGAAACTGTGTTAAGGAAAAAACCACTTCGGACCGATAACCCAAAATTTTCACTCTTTTGAAGTGAGCTCGGTGAAGAGCCAACCCTGTTAAAGGTCACAAACACACTGTTAAGTGCAACCTTGTTAGAGGATTTAAAACCATTGGTTAGTTTTTTTACCTTAGGCATTCACTATGTTGTCAAAAAGAAAATCCTTTTGATACTCCTGAATATCTCAATACATTAAGGACTGTTAAATCCCACTCGGTTAAGATATTTTCTGAATCAATGGTTAAACTAAAACAGTAAATGATATGTTCATTAATACAACTTAAACTTCTAGATTTTTCAAATCTATTGTAAGTCCATAATACCTCTCTGATCAATATGCTAGTCTATTCCTTTGCTCCCCTCCTTGTTCTTTTTGCTCGGTGAATGTTGTTGCTTCTCTGTTGCTCGGTGTCTGCTGAATCCTTGGCTCTGTACTTCAGCCTATATGATCAGATATACATGAAGACTTCTATCTGCACTAGAATTATATTCATTGTTCCTCTTTGATAATGAATTACTTGTCTCTCTATATAGACATGATTTCACCATTTATTGTCCTTGTCTTTCTTGTTCTTGATGTAGATAGCATTCTTGATCTGCAAATCTTGCCATGCATTTCTTTAATATTTAAAGCTTAGCCTTAGTTTTATTCTGTAGATTTCTCCTTGACAACTGTGAATAAAAATAGCTTTAAATCTTCAGTTCAACTGGTCTATGAAAATGAAGTAATCAATCAGCTAACTCTAATTATAGCTCCTGCCAACTAAGTGTTTTGTCGTTTCCTAACTCTAGTTATGATCGGTGATCAACTCTTAGTTTCCTCAATCATTGAATCCAGTTGTCCTCAGGAATCACTTTCAGTTCTTCTCAGGGTTCACTTTAGTTATTCTTCATGTTGTGGTGCTTGGTATACACTGTGACTGCTCAGGATTTTCTATCCGTCAATGTGCACTGTCCATTAGTGCTTACTGTCACTCGGTGTATACTAGCTTTATATGTTTACCGATAACATAAAATTTATCTCTTTGGTTTCTTGAATTATATGACAATATGTATATGACCAATCAAATTACATCAAGTTGACATCAATGAAAATATAATACATTAACTGATTTAATGTCTTGCATTTACTTTCTGCAGCTCGGTGATCATCAACTTATCATCTTCAAACATTCAATCAAGTATAGTTCATCAATATCTCCCTTTGGAATTTATGGCAACATACTTATCAAAACAATATCAAATATGTAATATAAATCATGCAATATCATACCAAACTTATTTTTCTATAACCAATACAAATATCAGACTCTCGGTAAGCTCTTCTAGCTTAGATTTGATTCTTGCAAAGTACTTTCTTTCTTCATTCCCTTCAATGGATAGATGTAGCAACTTTTGATTATGTCTCTCCCTTTGTTGTAGAATCTCTTCTCCCTTTTCTGGATAGATATGAGGTCTTAAATTTTCTCCAATTCTCTCCCTTAGATCAATGGTTGTTTCTTTGAATCTTTCTTGGAGCTTTCTCTCCCTTTGTAGAAACTTTTTTTTAATCTTTGCTCTCCCTTTGACTATTCCTCTCCTTCATGGATATTTCTCTTCTCTCCCTTTGGATGATCATGATAGATATTTCATATGGATATACTCTCTCCCTTTGAGAACAATGCCAAACATAAATATATCATTGAATATTTATTTCCATTAGCAATACAGCTCTGTAGTATCCAACAATATCTCTGGTGTTTGGTTCTGATAAGTACCTTCTTGTACTGATATATCATTGCATTCTATATCTTTTCTTTCTTCAACATTATTGATCTTTTGATAATGTGTAGGCTAATGCAGCCTCCTAGTCAGCTTAGTGAACAGTAGACAAGGGTCAGACCCATAGTCTCTTTCTTAGGTACTCAAATGTATGTTTTGGAGATGGCTTTGTGAATATGTCTGCTAATTTTTCTTTGGATTGTACATTCCAGTATCAATTATTTCTCTTGTTCTTGTTCCCTTAAGTAATGATACTTGATAGCAATGTGCTTTATCTTTGCATGCATCATAGGGTTCTTTGAAATATTGATAGCACTTGTATTATCATAATAGATAATTACTGGTTCAAGAATTTCCATATTCATACCTTTCAATAATTTCTTGATCCATGCAATGTTAGAGAAATTTGCAGCAGCACCCACATATTCTGCTTGTCCAGTTGATTGAGAGATGCATCCTTGCTTTTTACTTATCAATGTCACAAGCCTGTCACCCATAAAGAATGCTCCTCTTGTTGTTCTCTTTCTATCATCTATGTTTCCATACCAATCAGCATTGATATACACTTGTAGCTCAAATTTTCCTTCTTTATTATACCACAGACCATAGTCTTCGGTATTCTTTAGATATCTCATAATTCTTTTAACAACCATCATGTGTGATTCCTTGGGATTAGCAGCGAATATTGCAACTATTCCAAATGCATGTGTTATGTCTGGTCTTGTGTGTACAACATACATTAGTTTTCCAATCATAGATTTATATAGGGTCTGATTTACCTTGGTTGTCTTGTCTTCCTTTGTCAGTTTGCATCTGGTTTCCATAGGTGTTCCAACTGGTTTGGAGTCCTCCATTTTGAATATCTTCAGAATCCCTTTGATGTATTTGGATTGTGTGATGTAGATGCCTTCATCCTGTTGTAGAATCTATAGACCAAGAAAAAAATTGATCTCTCCAAACATTGACATATCAAACTCTTTACTCATTTCATCAGCAAATGATTTGCATAACATATCATTACCTCCAAATATGATATCATCAACAAATATCTCAACAATCTGAATGTTATCATTAGTATCTTATGTTAAATACATATTATTGTTATCACTTATTCTTACAAATCCAATACTTATGAGATAAGAGTGAAGTCATTCATACCATGCTCTTGGTGCTGTTTCAATCCATACAAGGCTTTGTGTAGTCTACAAACCATGTTCTTGTTAGGATCAATGAACCCTTCAGGTTGTTCAATGTATACCTCCTCTTTTAGTATTCCATTTAGAAATATAGATTTAACATCCATTTGGTATATGCTGAATCCTTTGAAAGCAACATAAGCAAGTATAATTCTTACTCCTTCTAGTCTAGCAACAAGTGCAAAGGTTTCTCCATAGTCAATACCTTCTTCTTGTGCATACCCTTTGCACACTAATCTTTCTTTGTTCCTTGTGACTTCCCCATTCTCATTCAGTTTGTTTCTGAATATCTATTTGGTACCAATGACATTTTTGTCACTCGGTCTAGGTACTAATGTCCATGTTCTATTCTTTTCAATCTACTCAATCTCTTCATTTTTTGCAATGGCACATTCTTGATTCTCAAGTAGACTATTAACAGATTTAGTCTCAAAATCACAAATCAAACATCTAGTGTTCAGTGACTTACTTCTTGTTCTCATTCCATTTATTTTGTCTCATATGATTTGGTCCTATGGATGGTGTCTTCTAACATACTTGGAAAGTACCAATTGAGATCTTTTTTCATCATTTTGGTCATCATCTTGACCTTCATTTTGATCTTCATCACTCGGTTCATTATTGTGAGTAATTTGCTGATTTTCGATGTGTTCAGCCTGTTGCTCAATTGCATTATTCTGTCGCTTAGTAGTGATACACTGTTTCTCAAGCAAAGTGTCAGGTTCTTCACTGTAGACAAATATGTTGTAGTCTTTCGGTTCCTTTCTTCTTTCCTCATCATTTTTCTCAGCAAATTCATCCACTTTGACATTTGCACTTTCAATGATTTTTTTAGAGGATTTGTTAAGACATTTATAAGCCTTGCTTTTGGTAGAATAACCTAGAAATATTCCTTCATCACTTTTGCAGTCAAGCTTTCCATTTCTATCATCTTTCAAAATATAATATTGACTTCCAAAAATTCTAAAGTAACTTACATTAGGTGTGTATACATACCATAACTCATAAGGTGTCTTATTGGTGTCTTTCTTCAATTGAACTTAGTTTAATGTGTAGACAACAGTAATACAGCTTCTCTCCAGAATGTTTGTGTGATGCCTTTCTCAATCATCAGTGTTCTGGCACAATAAACAATTGATCTATTCCTTCTTTTAGCAATCTCATTCTGCTGTCGTGTTCTCGGTACAGAAACTTGTCTTGTAATTCCATGCTCATTACAGAAGTTAGTGAATTCATCATAAATAAATTCTCCTCCTCTATCTGATCTTAAAAAATTTAGTTCCTTTCCACTTTGTTTTTCAACTATAGCTTTATACCATTTGAACATTTTGAATGCTTCTGATTTCTCTTTTAAGAACACAATAGTCATCATTCTAGAATAATCATCCACAAATAGAATGAAGTATCTATCACCATAATAGTTCTTTTCTCTCATTGGTCCACATAAGTCAGCATGGACTAACTCTAGAATAGCATTAGATGTGTAGGTTTTTCTCTTGAAACTAGACTTTTTTATTTTACCTTTTTGACAATTCTTACACATGACATGATCGAGCTTTGACATGCTTGGTAAGCCTCTTACTTTTATTTTCTTGCTTATCCTAACCATGTCAAAATTCACATGACATAACCTTTTATGCCACAACCAAATGTCTTCATTTCTATCCAATAAACAAGTTGTCTTAATGTCATCAAGATAGAATAGGTTACCTTTTTTTTGTTCACCAGTATCGATCAACCTTCCTATTTCATTATACATCTTTGCCTTTTTGTTCTCAAATGCAACTCGATGTCCTATGTTATTTAGCAATGAAGCACTTAATAGATTATAGTTAAGTCCTTTCACCCAATATGCATTTTCACATCTGATCAGATTATTCAACATGATGATTCCTTTACCTTCAACTGGACAAGGTGTGTCATTACCCATCCTAACTGATCCACTATTATAATATTCAAAAGTTTCAAACTTTTCCTTATCTCCAGTCATGTGGTGAGTACAGCCAATATCAATAATCCAGACATCATTTTTACTAACCTTAGATATGAGTGCAGTTTCAACATACCTTTCTTCTTCGTTTGAATCATCCTTCATAGAAACAAATACTACCTCAATATCTTCATCAGATTCAATGTCAGTATTTTTAGTTTTGATCTCAGCCAGGTAACAAGCCTTCTTTCCTTTATCCTTGTAGTATCGATTATCTCTTCTATCAGAGTGTTGGTTGCTTTGGTAGTCTCGGTCATCACTTCTGTCAAACTTATTTTCATAAGATTTGTCATTGTTTCTTTCATCTTTTCTCTTGTTATGGCATCTAGCAGCAAAGTGTCTAGTTTATTTGCAATTAAAATAGACTAATGACAATTTACCTTTGTATCTACCTTTGCCTCTTTACAATCTTCTAGCCATTAGCACTTCAATTTCATCAAGTTCTTGTTCATCGCTACCACTTTCACTATCATTTCTCATAGTGTGTTTATGACTTGAATTACTTATTTTCAGAGAAGATTTGAATGCAGACTCAATATTTGGTAAGACATTGTTGTCAAAGTTATTCATCTCAAATGAAATAAGTCTACCAATCAAAATATCTAGAGTAACATTGTTATTTTCTACTGCTCTCATTTCTTGAATTGCAGATACTCTAATAGCATAAATAGGTAGTAAGGTTCTCAGATTTTTATTTACCACTATTTCTTCTTCAAGTACACCTCCTACTTCTCGGATAGCATTAACAACCTCTTTGATTCTACTACTGTACTGAGTGATGTTTTCTCCTTATTTCATTCTTAGGTCATCAAAATTTCCTCTTAGGGTTTCAACTTTATCCCTTAGCACATTTTTATCTCCTCCATGTACTAGCTTGAGTTTGTCCCACATTTTCTTTGCAGTGGTACATGATTTGACATCTTCAAATTCAGCATGAGAGAGTGAGGAAGCAATTTCTATCATCATAGAATTGTGTTTATGTTTCTCTCTCAATTGATCAACTGTCGGAGGTCCAATAGGTAAAACAAATTTAGTATCCAAGTACTGTGTGACATAATTTCCAATACCTGATAGGTGGAGTCTTATCTTGCTTTTCCATGATGCAAATTTGTCCTTGTTCACCTTAGGAACATTTTTTTTACTCATCTTGTGATCTTTAGCTTGAGTATTTAAACACTCTTCCAAGCACACTAGCTCTGATAGCAATTGTTAGAATAACTGAGAGGGGGTGAATCAGTGGCATCAAAAAATTATCCAATAATCCAACCAAAACTTATATCACATATATAATACCTCTAATTATCTTCAGTCCTACAAGATGTATGCCTTGTGTAAATCTAACATATATATATATATATATATATATATACACACTACTCGGTGAAATACTATTTATCCTTTTCTTAAACTTTACCGAATAGTAGTAAATGAACTTAGTGTTTACCGACCAATCCTGTTTTAGTTATGTGTAAAGAAATACATCAAAGCAATGAACCATATACACATTTGACACATGGATTTTTTAACGTGGAAGCCCTGTTAAGGGAAAAACCACTTGGGACCGGTAACCCAAAATTTTCACTCTCCTGAAGTGAGCTCGGAGAAGAGCCAACCATGTTATAGGTTACAAACACACTATTAAGTGTGACCTTGTTAGAAGATTTTAAACCATTGGTTAGTATTTTGACCTTAGGCATTCACTATGTTGTCAACAAGAAAAACCTTTTGATACTCTTGAGTATCTCAATACATTAAGGACTATTAAATCCCACTCGGTTAAGAGATTTTCTAAATCAATGGTTAAACTAAAAAATTAAATGATTTGTTCATTAATACAACTTAAACTTGTAGATTTTCAGATCTATTACAAGTCCAAAGTACCTCTCTTATCAATATGCTCATTTGTTCCTTTGCTCCCCTCCTTGTTCTTTCTGCTCGGTGAATGTTGTTGCTTCTTTCTTGCTCGGTGTCTACTAAATTCTTGGCTCTGTACTTTAGCCTGTATGATGAGATTTGCATGAAGACTTCTATCTTCACCAGAATTAAATTCAACATTCCTCTCTGATAATGAATTACTTGTCTCTTTATATAGACATGATTTCACCGTTTATTGTCCTTGTCTTTCTTGTTCTTGACGTAGATATCTTTCTTAATCTGTAAATCTCGCCATGCATTTCTTTAATATTTAAAGCTTAGCTTTAGTTTTATTATGTATATTTCTCCTTGACAACTGTGAATAAAACTAGCTTTAAATATTGATTTTATTTGCTTGATGAAAACAAAGTAATCAATCAGTTAACTCTAATTCTAGCTCCTGCCAGCTAAGTGTTTTTTAATTTCCTAACTCCAGTTCTAATCGGTAATCAACTCTTAGTTTTCTCAATATTTGACTCCAGTTTTACTCAGGCATCACTTTCAATTCTACTCTGGGTTTGCTTCAGTTATGCTTGGTGTTGTGATGTTTTTTATACACTATGACTACTCGAGGTTCTCTATCCGTCGATGTGCATTGTCTGTCGATGTGCATTGTCCGTCGGTGTTTACTGTCACTCGGTGTACACTAGCTTTATATGTTTACCGATAACATAAAATTTATCTCTTTGGTTTCTTGAATTCTATGACAATATGTATATGACCAATCAGATTATATCAAGTTGACATCAATAAAAATACAATACATTAACTAATTTAATGTCTTGCATTTACTTTCTGTAGCTCGGTGATCATCAACTTATCATCTTCAAACATTCAATCAGTTATAGTTCATCAGAGAAAGCTTTAGGAATCATGTTATATGCACCTCTCAATTTTCATGACATTTTATATAGAATATATAAGGAAAATAAGAGTATTCAAATAAAAATTAGAACAGTTCAACTCACCAGCATACATGGGAAGTAATTCAATGACAGAACGATGTTGATAGCCATGAAAGCTCAATAATGGAAAAAAACACAGTAAATGGAGGTCAATCCATGACCATAAGGTACATCATAGAGTTAAAATAAATGTCATGATCAAATAATAAGCATTACTTAAAGTTAAAACCTCATACATAGAAGTTCAAATGCCTTTCATAATGTAAATTCTCAACAGGATAGTCACAGAGTAATGACAGTTTTTATCATTGATAAACAATAGCGTGGAAGCGAAGAATGCAAGGTGACTATCAAATTTATAATCCAAATAAAGATGCATCTCAAAATCAAATGGAGTATACATAAGAATAAATTCATAATAAGGAGAAGACTTTAATGATTCAATTTCATTATCATATTTCTAGGATCCAATATACAAGACTTAGGGGTCAGTATTACATGTTTTTCAAGAACAAAGAACTATATTCAAATACATGAAACCTTCATGTTCATATTCAACAAAGATAATATGGAATTGTATGAGATATCCATGGCAGCACACTCATCACTGTAGAAAGCATTTGGGTTTGAAACAAAGCTTCAAACATATAGAAAGGCCATGGGTTTCAATTGCTATGATAATTGTGGAAAATACAAGATCTTCTAGAGTTCACAAAACCCATCAACAAAGCCAATAAATGTAAGGAGTTTTATTCTTTTTACACTGAAATCAATATGCATAAAGTCTCATATTTTGAGCAAACACATAGCAAGGGTTTCCAACCAAATAAACTATGGGTTGCAAGGTGATTATTAATGGCTTCAAAGAAACCCTTCATGTTTTTTCCACAATTATCAAAAAAAGGTAAGCTCGTAGACAATGAAACAATGTAGGGATCAAAATTCCTCTTGTCTATGGTTAATATTTTGAGTTACCAACAAGGGTTCTTATACAACCATGAGAGAAAATGTCAAATCTTGCTACATGTTTATAGAGGAACCACTACACAGAGTCAAGAATCGTAGGGAAGCATTTTATGTGTCAAACCCTCAGCAAGTATTTATAAATGCAACAACAGGAATTTGAGGTTCTTTGTTCATCTAAGAGCACTAGGAAGAGAAAGAAATAAACAAATTCAAATCATGTTTTTATATAGAACTTCAAGGTCTCATCGATAAAGTGCTTGAGGGTTTTAGGGATGTAATAATGAGTATGCACATGAAAAAATAGCAGTGTAACTTTAAAAAAAAGCCTCATATCATACTAAACCTTCATGGTATCACCACATCAAGAAAAATGAGAATGTACAGGTAATTCCTTGTAGTTACCAATCAATCTAACAATGCAGAGAATGAATGACATGAAATGGTATATCATAATGGTGGCCTGGAAAAAATATCTTATCTAAAAACCCTCAAAGATAGTTACTAGAAGTTGTAGCTAGAAGAGACTGAGCTCGAAGCATAGTGGAAAGGAGAACTCACTAGTGCATTGGTCAAGATTCGAAGAAAATTTAGGTATACTCTATCAAAACCATAGTTTTTCTCAAACCCTAACCTCACTGCAGACAGGCGGCTACCAACAAAGGAAAACTTCCAAAATAAACTTGCAATGCAAATGAGAGGATTAGGGTTTCTTTCCCTAATTTTGATGGGTAGAGAAAACATGTTTTGCATAAGTATTTTTATCTATATTATATGACATCTTTCTATTTATTATATAGCCTAATGTAATGCTACCTAATAAATCTAAAGGTGATATATAATATAGATATTATTAAGTTTAATGTATCTTTTCTTTTAATATATTTAGTATTTATTTAATAGTAGTGTTTACTATAAATTAAATATTAAATATATTTGATACATTAAAAATTAATATAATTTTGGAGAAGATCTTATTAATGCATTTTGCCTAACTGTAAAATATTGTGTAAGTGTATATCATAAACACTTACCAATATTATTTTTTTGCTAAATGGAGAGTTTTGGCATGGAGACTTATATTTTGGCACGTGATTAGACGGTTGCAAGTGTCATGGAACTTGGAGTCCATTTTTTAGTGGTTGGAGGGGTTTTGTATTCTTCCACATGTGTTTATAGGCCAAGGAGGGATTTTTATTTTTTCCAACACTTAGTGGACAATTTTGGGGAGTTTTATTCAATTTGAGGACTATATTGAGGCAAAATTCAGTGATATATCAGTTGAGGGACCTTTTTCAGAAGTTAGGTGCATGTTACTTCTAGTTATGTTCCTGATTTTGAGGGATTTGTTCTTGCATCTAATACTTTTGTTTTTGTATTATTTTAGAGAGATTTGAGGAAGTTATGGATATTTCTACTTCAGTTTGGAGGGCCTCTTGCATGTCGTTTGAGTTTAGAGGAGTTTTGAGGTGGTCAATTGCATGTTTCCAATAGTTTGACCCCTTTTTCTCCTAGTTTTCCTCATCTATCCGACCATGGTTCATTTTGAGTCTATATCTTGTATTTTGATCTCATTTTTGGAGGTTCTCTCTTTTAGCCAACTTTTTGCACATTGCAAATTTTGGCAAATTGTATTGAGCACATTGTGGCAAGTATTTCATCATCATTTTTATATAGATACAAATTCCTTCTCATTTATTCATGTGTTGAGTAGTATATTGTGTATTTGATTAAGTGTTGTGTATTAACCTTCATTTTATCACTCTTTTATTGTGAATGAAAGATTTGATATCTATTTATGTAGGTCTATGATTATGTTCTCCATTGTTGTGCTAAAATTTGAGAAAACAATCTTGTTTTCCTTTCAAGGCATGACAGTACCGAGATCTGTCAGAATAAACACTATTGCATAACATATCTAATTGAGGTTGTGAATGTTTTTGTGTCTTTTAGAGGTTTTGGTGAATTTAATTAGATGCAAGTAACCTTATTTTTCTGTTGCATCACCCATTTAGTTCTAATCTTTCAGTTTCACAAGCAATTCTTTCTATTCATTTCCTCATTCAAATTTAGTATAGGTGACTACCATTAAGGAACCAACCTAGTAATCCTAGAGATTCACTCTCACCATAGGATACCCATAGCCTGAGATTGTTTCCTTGTTTTAAGAGTATAGCTTTGTTCCACATCTTTCAATAGGTACAATCCTAATTGACAACAATAAAAAAAACCTCAAACACCATCGAACCAGAGTGTTTGACATCAATGACAATAGACAACCAAGCATATATTTTCAATAATCTCCCCCTTTTTCATTGATGTAAAACAAACACCAAAAATATTTTATTAAGACATCAATCACTATCAACTCTCCCTTACTCAAAAAGGCAAAAAAATCTTGAGAACATTATCAAATAAACATTTTCCTTATCTTTCTCCCCCTTTTCCATCAATGACAAATGATAAAAACATCCTTGCTATTATACAAATTTGACAACAACCACTAGCATCAGTCCAAAATAAGAATAAGTCAAAAATATCCCCCTAGACATATGCACTATACTGATGTACTAAGATAGAAGAAGGAGGGTCAATAACCCCAAGCTTCTCTGTGAGAAACTCAAAAGTGTCATGATCATATGATGGAACATATCTCCAATTGTCTTTCATATTGACTTATCATAGTAAGAATATTTTCAACTAATAGATCATCTTCATTTGATGATATAGGAGAAGCAACATTCTCCTCACCAAAAGAAACCAGTATAGTAATACCTACAATTTCCTTCTATTTTCCAACACTTTTTTTCTCTTCCTCTTTACTATTATTTGAAGCAAACACCAAAGCAAAGAAGAAATCCAAAAACATCCATTTGACACTCTTATCTTTATTACTATAGGAAAAAGCCTCTATAAGAAGTTTCTCCTACTTTTTCCCTTATCTTTGTCTTTCCCTTCAATGGTAGCAACAGGCAGTTCTACCATAGCTTCAATGCTTGTAGCGCCAGTATCTTTTGGAGTCTCAAAAATGATCATACACTCTTCCCCATTAATTTCATAAGACAATGAAGTTGCCCAAATAATTTTAAGATCCACATCTTCTATGTAGCAAAGATTCTTATCAACATATAAGACAACATCATCCTCAAACCATTCAATTTCCAGAGTAGGAAACCATTTCCACAGACTCATCCTATCCTTCAACTCATTAAAGAATATTATACAATCAAAAACACTATTATCCAAGCTATCCAAATGTATAACATTTATCCAATCCACATTTGAACACAAATTAGTATGAACAATCTCTGAAACAACTAAACAACTAATACACTATTTACAGAACTATACAATCAACTTTTCAAACAACAAAACACAAGTCTTACCTTCGAAAAACCCTTCATGCCTCATTGCCATGCTGAGAAGATACTCAACATCTAGTCTCGAGGGGGGAAATAGATTCATATGAGAACTCTCCCTCTGAACCTGCATCTAGAAGTGATGTTAGGCCATCATTAGAATCACCTTGTGTGTTTTTCATTAAATATGTCTTATTCTTTTCTTTTGATTCTTTTTCAATCATCGAACAATCATCTGATTTATCCATACTTTTGTAGAACCTTGCAATATGTCTTGTCATGTTATAGTTATAGAAAATCGGGCCATCATTTTTTCCATTTTTTTAGTTTCATTGTTTATGAAATTAATATGTATACTACATTCAACCTTTCTATGTCCATATCCATTGCAACCATAGCAATATCCATTGAAGCTCTTAACATTTCTATTCACATTCACTATATTGAAGATCTTAACATTTCTATTCAAATTCACTCTATTTTCTGCATTGAACTACCTTATGCCCTAATTTATTTCAATGATAGCATATTCCATTAAAAACATATCTCCTTTTCATATTTCTCCATCCATTAATTTTTTTCCCTACTTTATTGCAAGAAAAAAAGACTCTATCAAAATATGAATACCTAGAATGAATGGGAGGAGGTCTCTGATTCATCATCTCTTTTCCATCCTTTTCGTGTATCTAATTTACCAAAATATTTTTGTCTTTCACCTGCTTCTAGTCTAACAATTCCTTTTTGTCTTCCACTTGCTTCTGGTCTACCAAATCCTTTTTATCTTCCACCTTCTTTTAGTCTACCATATCCTTTTTGTCTTCTTCTTGCACCTGATCTACCAAAACCCATTCAAATTCCACTGGTTTTTCTATTCCATCCTTTATTTCCTCACTATTCTTTATTAATGTAGAATCCACTTTCTCTTGTTTGAGTTCCATCTCAACTTCATCTACCCATATTCCAGTGCATTGGCTTATAAAACACATATTCTCACATTTATCTTTAAATAATAGATATTCCCAATAGTCCTAAAACCTTCGGCAACCCTTTTACTAGTTCTTTTTTATAACACAACCATCACTTTTGAACATAACTTTGTATCCTTTTTTACAAATTTGACTAAATATTAAAAATTATGTTTCAAACCTTAAACATAGTAAACACCATAATTTATATGCTTACCATCAATTGAAATGGCTCTAACACCTTTTATTTGTTCACTTCCTTCTCCTACAAATCTGATTGCTCCACCATCATATTATTCAAACTTGATAAATATTCTCTTTTTTATGTCATATGATTTGAACATTCTGAATCTATAATCCATGCACCTGCAATAACTTTAGCATGTAATGTGATCTCCTCTTTATTTTGTGAAATAGACAGAAACAAAAATTCCTCAATTGTTTCATTAGTATCCTCATCTTCAGATAAGTATTCCTCAATGGAACATAAGATCTTTTTACCCTTACCTTTTAAATTTTTTTTCTTTCTAAAATCATCTTTCTTTTGATTTCCTTTTATATCATCATCTTTTGATTCACTATGGCATTCCTTATACTTGCAATTATTAGAAAAATATCCTATCCTTCCTCAATCAAAGCACTTGATAGGTAACTTACCTTTGTATCTACCAGTTCCTTTCTTGAATCTTCTTGAAAGATATGCTTCACCTTCCTCTGAAATATTTCATGTCTTAGGTTTAATTTCGTCAACATATTTGAATGCAGTTGTTCTCCTTTCCCTTTAAACTTCTGTAATCTCAAAAGCAGAAAGTGAACTAATAAGTTGATCAATTGAATACTAAATTAGGTCATTTATCTCCCTTAATGAACATGTGATTGGTAGGTACTCCTTCTATAGGGTTAATGATGACATGTAACTGATTGAATGTTTGAAGATGTTAAGTTGATCACCGAAATGTAGAAAGATAATGCAAGACATTAAATCAGTTAATGGATTGTATTGTTATTGATGTCAACTTGATATAATCTAATCAGTTATAATCAAAGTGTCAAAGACTTAAGAGAATCAGAGAGATAAATATTATACTTTCAGTAATGCATAAAAGACAAGCATTCACTATGTGACTTCAAACACTGACATCTAGTGGAACCTGGCAGACAGAGATCACCGAAAGTTGAGTCACAGTGATGCCCGAGAAAGAACACCTACGAGCATTATCGATGAGCAGAATCATAAGCATAACCGACAGCCAAATTCATAGTATAAACTGACGGAGAAGCCTGAGGAGAACTAGAGTATTGACTAAAGCTATCAAAGAGTTAAAAAAAAAAAATTAAATTGAGTTTAGAAATGACAAAATATCTAGCTGACAGAACTAAATATGGACTTAACTGGTAGTTATCATTATTTTCATCGACAAGATAAATCCAGAGATAAGTAAAGGATTTAAAGTTGTTTTGTCCAATTTGCAAGAAGATGTCTACGAGATAAAACAAGAGTTTTTCTTTAAATTTGATTGGCTAAGATTGCGGATCACGCCAAGATCAAGAAAATCAAAAACCTAACAATGGAAATATCATGTCTATAAAGAGACAACTTAATTCATTTTGAATAAAGGGGATTGAATGAAAAAGAGGATGCAAAAGAGAAACTGATGAAGAGAAACTTCATACAGTACTGATCAATTAAGCTGAGGAAAGAGCTAAAGAATTTTGTGGACACTGAGCAACAAAGCATAGCACCACCAAGCAGAACACAAGTGGAGCAAAGGTATTAAAAGGGATATATTGATTAGATTTTATGAGCTTACAATAGATCTAAAAATCTACAAGTATAAGTTGTATATGTGAATAGATTATACTATTTCAATTTAACCATTGATTTAGAAAGTCTCTTAACTGAGTGGGATTTAAAGATCCTTTCTATATTGAGATACATCCCAAGGAGTATCAAAAAGTTTGATCATGAAGATAGCATGAGATGCCAGATACCTATTGACAGGCCAAGAGAGTGTTTGATCAAGGAAGGTAGCATAAAGATTCCTGATATCAAGTGATAGACTACACTTTTAAATCCTCTAACAAGGTCACACCTAACATTGTGTTTGTAACCTTTAACAGGGTTGGCTCTTCACCGAGCTCACTTCAGAAGAGTGAAAATTTTGGGTTACCGTTCCCAAGTAGTTTTTCCCTTAACAGGGTTTCCACCTTAAAAATCTATGTGTCAATGTGTTTATGAGTCATTACTTTAGTGTTTTTCATTACACATAGCTAATCTGGATTGGTCGGTATAATCTAAGTAATTTACTATTTTTTTGTAAATTAACAGACTGCTATTTGGTAAACATACAGAATAAGGTTTAACAAAGCATTCCAAGGAGTAGTAATTTGATAATTGTATTTGAAGGCATTCATCTTATCAGACTGAAGATAACTAGAGGCTTAATATTGTGGTACTAAGTTTTTGGGTTGATTAATTGGAATATTTTTTAGGCCACTGATTCACACCCCCCCCCCCCTCTCAGNTTCACCCCCCCCCCCCCCTCTCAGTTATTACTAACAATTGGTATCAGAGCTTGTGTGCTTAGAAAAGGAATTTAAAAGCTCAAGAAAAAGATCACAAGATGAACAAATGAGATGTGACCAAGTGGAATAAAGACAAATTTGCATCATGGAAAAGCATAATAAGACTCCACCTATTAGGTATTGGAAATGATGTTACTCAATACCTTGATACTGAATATGTGTTTCCTACAGGACCTCACACTCTTGAGAAATTAAGAGTAAAGCATGAGCATAATTGCATGATGATAGAACTTGCCTCAACACTCTCCGATGTTGAGTTTGAAGATGTCAAAACCTACACCTCTGCAAAGAAAATATGGGATAATTTGAAGCTGGTACATGGAGGAGATGCCAATGTACTAAGAGCCAAGGCAGAAAGCCTAAGAGAGAGGTTTGATGACCTAAGGATGAAAGAAGGAGAAAATATCACTCAGTATAGCTGTAGAATCAAAGAGGTAGTCAATGCTATCCAAAGAGTTGGAGGTGTACTTGAAGAGGAGACAATGGTAAGTAAAATCTTAAGAACCTTACTGCCTGTATATGCTATTAGAGTTTTTTCTATTCAAGAAATAAGAGCAGTTGCAAACAATAAAGTTACTCTAGATAGTCTGATTGGTAGACTGATTTCATTTGAGATTAATAACTTTGATAATAGTGTCTTACCATCTATAGAATTTGCATTCAAATCTTCTTTAAAGATAAGTAATTCAAGTCATAGACATTCTATTATAAATGATAGTGAAAGTGATAATGAGGATCAAGGACTTGATGAGATTGAAGAACTAATAGCAAGAATATTGCAGAGAGGCAAAGGTAGACACAAAGGTAAATTACCACTTTTATGTTTCAATTGTAAAGAGGTTGGACACTTTTCTGCAAGATCTCCAAATTGAAGAAAATATGATAGAGGTAATGATAGATCATATGAGAAGAAGTTTGATAGAGGTGATAACAGAGATTACCGAAGAAACTGACAATTTGACAAAAGAGATACCCGAGACTACAAGGAAAAAGGGAAGAAATCTTGTTACCTAGCTAAGAACAAAGTTGATGATATTGACACCGAATCAGAAGAAGACATTCAGATGGTATTTGTAGCCATGAAGGATGATTCAGATGAAGAAGAAGAAAGGTATGTAGAAACTACACTCATATCTAAAGTTAGTAAGAATGATGTCTGGATCATAGATAGTGGCTGCACTCACCATATGATCGGTGATAAACAAAAGTTTGAGACTTTTGAATACTATAATAATGGTTCAATGAGAATGGGAAATGATACACCTTGTCCAGTTGAAGGTAAAGAAACTATAATATTTTTGATTAAGGTAACAACAGGTTTTGAAGGGGCCCTGAAACCCTTTACATAAAACCAAAAGATAGACAACAAAGGAATAAAGTAACAACAAACTGTCACATATGAAAAAAGACCAAAAGAGGGCTAAACCCCAGATTTAACAGAAAATATCATTACAAAACATCAAAACAGCTAAATACAAAAAGCTTCCAGCAGACAGATAGAAAAAAACTTCCAGCAACCCAAAACATTCCAGCACTGAAGCTAAACAACTTCTAACTGATCCTCCAGCATCTAAACTTCAACCATCTGTAGCTCCATGCTCTGAATCGAGTCCCGTAATTTCATGATATCTTTAGTCTGGATTTGGGCTTTCTTTTTAGTGCTGGAGCAAGTCCTAGAGCCAGGGCCAGAAATATGAATTTCCTGAGGGTTATCTTCCTCCTGCCTTGCCTTATCACTGTCATTACCTTCCATAAGGGTATATAAAGATTTCACATTATCCAAAGAATTATTCATACCCATTTTGCTAACAGTAGTAATCTTTTTTATGAGAGCCTTGTTGTTGTTAACCTTGTCATTAATATTTTTGAAAAGGAACTATAATGTTGAATAAATAGATCAAAAGTGAAAATGCTTACTGGGTAAAAGGACTAAATTATAATCTGTTAAGTGTTTCACAACTGAATAATACAGGTCACCAAGTGGCATTTGAAAATAAGAGGGCAAAGATCTTCAATGAATCAGGAAGGTTGATTGGAATCAATGAGCAGACAAAAGGTAACCTTTTCTATCTTGATGACGCTAACACCACTTGTTTAATGGATAGAAACAAAGACATATGGTTGTGGCACAAAAGATTGTGTCATGTGAATTTTGACAACATGATAAAGATAAGAAACAAAAGGAATGTCAGAGGCTTACCGAGCATGACTAAGCTCGAGCATATCATGTGCAAGAATTATCAAAAAGGTAAGATGAAAAAGTCTAGTTTCAAGAGTAAAACCCATACATCTAATGCAATTCTAGAATTAGTCCATACAGATCTATGTGTGCCCATGAGGACAAAGAGCTACTATGGAGATATGTATTTTATTCTCTGTGTTGATGATTATTCTAGAATGATGACAGTCATGTTCTTAAAAGATAAATCGGAAGCATTTAAGATGTTTAAATGGTATAAGGCTATGGTATAGAAACAAAGTGAAAATAAATTGAAATGCTTAAGGTCAGATAGAGGAGGGGGATTTACTTTAGATGGATTGACTAACTATTGCAATGAGCATGGGATTGAAAGATAGGTTTTTGCACCAAGAACACCATAGCAAAATGGAATTGCTGAAAGAATAAACAGATCAATTGTTGACTATGCAAGAACATTGATGATTGAGAAAAGCATCACTCAAACTTTCTAGAGGGAAGTTGTCAGTACTATTGTATACACATTAAACAGAGTACAATTGAAGAAGGACACAAAGAAGACACCCTATGAGCTTTGGTATGTTCACACACCCAATGTAAGTTACTTTAGAATCTTTGGTAATCAATTTTATATTTTGAAGGATGATAGAAATGGAAAACTTGACTCCAAAAGTGATGAAGGTATCTGTCTAGGGTATTCAACCAAAAGCAACACTTATAAATGTCTTAACAAGTCATCTAACAAAATTATTGAAAGTGCAAATGTGAAAATAGATGAATTTACAGAAAAGAATGATAAAGAAAGTAGAAAAGAACCAAAGGAATACAACAGGTTTGTTTATACATAACCTGACACTCTGCCCAAGCAACAGTGTATCGCTCCTAAGAAATAGAACATTGCACCTGAGCATTAGGCTGCAATTACCAAAAATTAGGAAAATCCTCAAGATGATGTTTCGAACAATGGAGATCAAAACGAAGGTCAAGAAGATGATCAGATTGATGAACAAAGGGTTGAACCGAAACTTGCCAATTATGTCAGAAGACATCATCCAAAGAATCAAATCATAGGAAAAAAGAAGGATGGAATGAGAAAAAGAAGTAAGTCACTAAACACTAGATGTTTACTTTGTGATTTTGAGCCTAAATCTGTTAACACTGCACTTGAGAATGAAGAACGGGTCAGTGCTATGAATGAAGAAATAGAACAAATTGAGAAGAACAGTACATGGACACTAGTAGCAAGACCAGATGACAAAAATTTCATCGGTACCAAATGGATATTCAGAAACAAGCTGAATGAGAATGGAGAGGTCACAAGAAACAAAGCAAGGTTAGTATGCAAGGGATATGCACAAGAAGAAGGTATTGACTATAGAGAAACCTTTGCACCCATTGCTAGACAGGAAGGAGTTATAATCTTACTTGCTTATGCTGCATTTAAAGGATTCAAGGTATACCAGATGGATGTCAAATCTGCATTCCTAAATAGAATACTGGAAGAAGAGGTATACATTGAACAACCAGAAGGGTTTATTGATCCAGACAAGAGAAACATGGTATGTAGACTACATAAATCCTTGTATGGATTAAAACAAGCACCTAGATCCTGGTATGAAATACTTCACTCCTATCTCATTAGCATAAAATTGGTTAGAACAAGTGAAAATAGCAATTTGTACTTAAAAGAAGATACCAATGGTAATATTTTGATTGCTAAAATTTTTGTTGGTGATATCATTTTTGGGGGAAATGAATTGTTATGCAAATCCTTTGCTAATGAAATGAGCAAGTAATTTGAAATGTCTATGTTTGGGGAGGTCAAATTCTTTCTTGGTCTATAGATTCTTCAACAAGATGCAGGCATATATATCACTTAGTCCAAATACTTCAAGGAAGTGTTGAAGATATTCAAGATGGAAGATTCCAAACTAGTTGGAACACCTATGGCTACCGATTGTAAGCTGAAAAAAGAAGAAAAATCCAATGAGGTAAATCAGACCTTGTATCGATCAATGATTGGAAAACTAATGTATGTTGTTCATACCATACCAGATATAGCACATGCAATTGGAATTGTTGAAATATTCTTTGCTAATCCCAAAGAAGCACATATGACTGTTGTCGAGTGAATTCTAAGATATCTAAAGAACACCGATGACTAGGGCTTATGTTATAAAAGAGAAGGAAAATTTCAGCTACAAGTCTATACAGATGTTGATTGGGCTGGAAACGTTGATGACTAAAAGAGCACAACTAGAGGAGCATTCTTCATGGGTGACATACTTGTCACATGGATCAGAAAGAACCAAGGATGCATCTCTTAGTCTACTGCAGAAGCAGAGTATGTGGTTACTGCTGCAAATTGCTCCAATATTGCATGGATCAAATAGTTGATGGAAGGTATGAGTATGAAGATTCTTGAACCAGTAATTATCTATTGTGAGAATACCAGTGCAATTAACATTTCTAAGAATCCAGTCATGCATGCTATGACTAAGCATATTACTATCAAGTATCACTATCTGAGAGAACAAGTCCAAGCAAAGGAGGTGATATTGGAATATGTTCAATCAAAGGAACAATTAGCTGATATATTCACCAAGCCATTGTCGAAAGATACATTTGAGTATCTGAGACATAGACTATGGGTCCAACCCTTGTCTATCAGTCAATAAACTAACTAGGAGGTTGCATCAGCCTACACATAATCTGAAGATCATTCATGTTGATACAAACACTGAGATGAACAATAATAGATACATATGTACACGGCAAGGTACAAGTATGCACCGAACACTAGAGACATTGTATTGCTGATGGATAAGGAAATTCAAGGAATATATTATGTAAAGGGATGGAAGATGATATAAAATGTTTTTGTTTGGCATTGTTGTCAAAGGGAGAGATTATTTCATTATCATAATGGAGTGATTATCTCATTGATCAGAAAAGATTATATCATTATCCATGAAGAGAAGTTCCTGAGAATCAGAAGAAAGAGTTGATCAATATTCAAAGGGAGAGAGATTGATTACATATGAAATATCCATCTAAGGGAGAGAAGTAACAAAGGGAGAGAAGTAAAAAAGGGAGAGATTTCATACAAGAGAGAGATTGTTGTCAAAGGAAAAGGAGATTATCAAGAAGAGGAAAAGTAAAGGTAGAGCACATATCAGAAATGAGACATTAGATGCTACATCTATCTAGTGAAGGGATTAAAGATTGAAGACAACCATTCAACAAGAAACAAATAAAATCTATTTGAGCTTACTGAAAGCTAGACATTTGTAATAGTTACAATAGGAAAGCTTGATGAAACTGTTATATTTCTTATTGTATTAGTAATAGTATAGTATGATAATGTAGTGTGTTGCCATGAATGCCAAAGGGAGAGATTGATGACATGTAACTGATTGAATGTTTGAAGATGTTAAGTTGATCACCAAAATATAGAAAGATAATGCAAGATATTAAATTAGTTAATGGATTGTATTGTCATTGATGTCAACTTTATATAATCTAATCGGTTATAATTAAAGTGTTAAAGACTTAGAGAAGATAAAGATTATGCTTTTAGTAATGCATAAAAGAAAAGCATTCGCTATGTGACTTCAAACACCGACAGCTAGTGGAACCCGATGGACAGAGATCACTGAAAGTCAAGTCACAGTGATGCCCGAGCAAGAACACCGATGAGCAGAATCACAAGCATAACCGACGGCCAGAATCATAGTTTAAACCGACGGAGAAGCCTGAGGAGAACTAGAGTGTTGACCAAAGCTATCAAAGAGTTAAAACACCAAAATTAACTTGAGTTCAGAAATGACAAAATATCTAGCTGACAGAGCTAAATATGGACTTAACTAGTAGTTATCATTGTTTTCATCGACAAGATAAAGCCAGAGATAATTAAAGGATTTAAAGTTATTTTTTCCAGTTGGCAAGAAGATCTCTACGAGATAAAACATGAGATTTTCTTTAAGTCTGATTGGCTAAGATTGTGGATCATGCCAAGATCAAGAAAATCAAGAACCTAACAATGGTGATATCATGTCTATAAAGAGACAACTTAATTCATTTCGAATAAAGGGGATTGAATGAAAAAGAGGATGCAAAAGAGAAACTGATGAAGAGAAACTTCATACAGTCCTGATCAATTAAGCTGAGGAAAGAGCTAAATAATTATGCACACACTGAGCAACAGAGCATAGCATCACCAAGCAAAAAAAAAGTGGAGCAAAGGTATTAAAAGGGATATATTGATCAAATTAGTTTTATGAGCTTACAATAGATCTAAAAATCTACAATTATAAGTTGTATATATGAACATATCATATTGTTTCAGTTTAACCATTGATTCAGAAAGTCTCTTAACCAAGCTAGATTTAAAGATCCTTTCTATATTGAGATACATCCCAAGGAGTATCAAAAAGTTTGATCATGAAGATAGCATGAGATGTCAGATACATATTGACAGGCCAAGAGAGTGTTTGATCAAGGAAGGTAGCATAGAGATTCTTGATATCAAGTGACAGACTAAAATTTTAAATCCTCTAACAAGGTCACACCTAACATGATGACATTAATTTTTCATTAGTATTCAAACAACATTTTCGGTAAGCTTACACCGAAAGACAGTAAAGGGAAAATCGAAGATCAGATTAGAAGATCACCAAAAATGACTAAGTACATAGAGAACCGATGACACAAGGTAGTGTGTACACCAAAAATCACAATATATAAAGATAAAGTGGAACCCAATAAAGGAACATGAAATTCAAGTTACAGTACATACCAAAAAATTAGATACAGGCTGAAGAAATTGAACAAGAGGAGGAAACTGAAGAACAGGTGTCTGTCGGTAAAGATGAAGAAAAGATTGACTCCAAGGAAATAGATTCAGATTCACCACCTCATCCACCATCAAAGAGACCAAGAACTACAGCTGCTTCAAGGACCAGAAGACAAACATCCAAAGAGTCTACTCCTTCACCTCTTAAGAAAGGAAAAGTCAGGACTTACAAAAGAAAAGCTCCTGCACTAAAGAGAGGACAAAACAATAAGGGTAGAAAATACATCAGAACCTGAGAGGATATAGAGGACACCGAGCAAGATGAAGCCTTAGAGGTAGAAAATGTCAAGGTAAAAGAACCTAAAACTATTGATGACATTTGTGTTTATATTGCAAATTCGGGATCCATTACAGATCAATACATTAGGAAATGGGGGAAAAGAAATCAAGAAGATCAGAACAAAATTGAGGAATCCATGATAGCTAAAATGTATAACTTCAAATATGTAGCCATAAAATTTGAAGGAAGTTATGTTCCATGGGAACTCTTGGATAGATTATCCGCCCATTGGACATTTTCTTTTGCAAATGAGAAAGAAATAAGAGAAAGAGTACTTGTTTCTCTAATGCCACCTAAATCAACAAAGGCAGGAGGTGCCTAGAGAGGCCCAATCAGGGTCCTGAACCAGCACAAAAGCATGAGATGATGCAAAAATAGGAGGATGATATGGTAGAGGTCAAAAATGTCCCCTAAGGAGGGCTAAACACTCTTAACATGGAAGTGCTTCCATTTTAAGAGGATACATTAAGCCCCCACTTTAGCGGGAGTACGGAAATTGAATGTGCTCACAGTAAAGTTAGAGAAAAAGGATCCTAGTGGAATGCAATGAGATAGAATATCACTAAGTCATGGATATGAGCCCCCAAACCAAGGATTCTAACTCATCATACATTCATAAAGATATGGAAATAAAGAGCAATCCATCATAGAAAACATACATGACTACATAAGTAACACAAGAACAACACTATAGATAACATAGCTTCATGATCTAATCCTACTAGCATGAAAGCAAAAGAGAGAAAAAGAGAAAGTGATTACCTCACCTAGTAAGATGCCCACCTTACTATAAATCACCCTGGAGGGAGAGCCCAACAGGTTCACCCAAAAAATTGTGCTTGTAATTGTAAATGCGTCTTCTGACGGCTTTTGAAAATATCCATAGATCAACAATCTTGTATCACTATGGAATGTAAAATGTGTGTCCATTCAGGATTTAGCAACTTATGTGCGTTACTTTTCGAGGATTTAGCAAAAAATAAAAAGGGTGCGTATCTTTTCAGGACTTAGCAACTTATGTGTGTTACCTTCCAAGGATTTAGCATGCTACAAAATGTAAATAAATATAAATTATAGTACAAGGGAGACCCTATATATGCCCCCCTCCTTATCATGGCTACGTACTAGGTAGGATAAGGAAGAGGAAGAGGATACCTACTTCACAAGGTAAGGAGATAT